>ML391922.1:54733-168566 GCA_005239525.1 Nicotiana knightiana | reverse complement strand
TTACTGTGTGAGGAACTAGCTCTTTGATTTGGTGAGGGCACATGATTCATGACGGAAAGGTAATGTTGTTGACCTCTAAGTTAGAATAGTTAGTGAATTGTGAATAAAGCATGGTATTTGTGAGTCGGTTATTGAGGCGAGGATGTCACACCTCTGTGCTTGAAATTTTTTAAATATTCCTGGTATAACGTGTAAGAGGTTTGCTTAATAAGTTGTGTACATGAGTGTAGTTTAATTGCTCGAGGACGAGCAAAGGTTTAAGTGTGGGGTCTTGATGCGAGGCTAAAATGCATAATTTAACATGTGATATACCTTACATTTTATGCGCATTAATGATAAAATTACACTTGTTATGTGCTTAATGGAGTTTATTTCATGTGTAGGTGAAGTGGAGATGGAAACGGAGCTAAAGGGATGCAAATACGTCGAAAAATACGCGAAAGGAGACACCCGGGCGATAGCCGGGCGACAGGGCCCTACAGCCTGACCATACCTGGCGTTAGCCAAGCCTTAGGGCTGAAACGCCAGCCCTACCCTGGCGTTAGGGCTGAAAGGCCAGCCCTAGCCTGCGTTAGCCAGGCCTTTGGGTCAAAACGCCCGGGGTCCCATNATTGTGATATTAATATATTTTGGTTGATTAATCTCTTTTTGTTCAACTACGTTCTTATTATAGTTGATTGAAAGGGCCCTTGATTAACTATTCCTTTTTATTATGTATCTACTTGAGAGAGATTGCATATTTAGGTAGTTTCTTGAACAACACGACTCCCAGAGTATAGACGAAAGTCATAACCGTGGGTTTAGAGGTTAGATTAGAGATAACGATACCTCGGGTGCGATCTAAAGTGAACTGTATTACAATATAGCTAGCGTAACTTAAGAGAGTGCATTTAGTAAATTATCATAATTACTTGAGAGAGATTTATGATAGTTAGAGCATTCATGATTGACAGAGATAGCTAATTAAACTATAAGACATATCCAAGGAAGAATTCACCAACGGGGGAAACCATAACCATAGACCCTTTATTATCATTGTTTACATTATATTGTGAGTTAATTGCTAATTTATTATTTTTTTATTAGACTTAGTAAACATCACCAATTGATATTCAAAAGTCTTGAGAAAAGTGATTAAGTAACAGTTTTGTATTTTATAGACTCAATTGATACGTAAATTCCCTGTGGGATCGACTTCGGGTGTAATACCCCGGATTATATTTGCAACGCCCGCTTAGTCTTCTATAAGACATAGTTGAGTGTGATCAGTATTCTTTGCGGGAACGAACCTGATGTGCCTTGACCTGGATAGCTCAGAAGCTGAGGCATTACTTTTGTGCCTATAGAACATATCTCATATCAAGAATAGATCCCTTGAAGTATATCTTTCAGAAGCCTATGCCCACTGGCAAGCTAGCCAAGTGGAAAATCTTGTTGAGTGAATTCGACATTGTCTATGTAATTCAAAAATCAGTCAAGGGACAGGAGCTGGCAGACCACCTTGCTGAAAACCCTGTAGGAGGAGAATACGAACCTCTGAAAACGTATTTTCCCGATGAAGAGGTATCATTCGTAGGAGGAGACATTGCTGAAGCCTATGATGGTTGGAGAATGTTCTTTGACGGAGCGACAAGCTTCAAAGGAGTCAGCATTGGAGCCGTCTTGGTATCGGAAACTGGCCGGCACTATCCGGTATCTGCAAAAATTAGATTCCCTTGCACCAACAACATGGCGAAATACGAAGCTTGCATATTAGGACTCAACATGGTTGTTGACATGAGCATTCATGAACTGCTAGTAATCGGCGATTCTGATCTACTTGTGTATCAGGTACAAGGAGAATGGGCTACCAATAATTCCAAGATATTTCCATATCTGCACCATGTGCAGGAATTGAAGAAAAGATTCACAAAGATAGAGTTTCGACATGTTTCCAGAATTCAGAATGAGTTTGAGTATGCATTGGCCACTTTGTCATCAATGATACATCATCCATACAAGAACTTCATTGATTCTATCCTTGTAAGGATCCATAATCAGCCAGCATATTGTGCTCATGTCGAAGAGGAAACGGATGGAAGACCTTAGTTCCACGACATAAAAGAGTATCTGGCAAAAGAAGAATACCCGGAGCATGCAAACCATACTCAGAAACGCACGCTTCGGAGATTATCCAATCATTTCTTCCACAGTGGAGGAATCCTATATAGAAGAACTCCTGATTTGGGACTGTTAAGGTGTGTCGACGCAAAAGAAGCTTCTAAATTGCTCGAGGAGATACATGCTGGGACCTGTGGCCCGCATATGAATGGCTGTGTCCTGGCCAAGAAGATACTTATGGCTGGCTATTTCTTGATGACCATGGAGACAGATTACATCCGGTATGTTCAAAAGTGCTACCGATGTCAAGTACATGCAGATATGATAAAAGTGCCACCAAACGAGCTTAATGCAACAAGCTCACCGTGGCCCTTCGCCGCCTGGGGAATGTATGTCATTGGTCCAATCGAACCCACCACCTCAAATGGGCATCGGTTTATTTTAGTGGCTATCGACTACTTCACTAAATGGGTTGAAGCCGCATCTTACAAAGCTGTGGCTAAGAAGGTCGTTGCGTATTTTGTCCGCGACCGGATTATTTGTCGGTTCGGAGTTCCAGAGTCCATCATCACTGACAACGCTGCCAATATCAACAGTGATCTGATGAGAGACATGTGTGAGACTTTCAAAGTCAAACACAAGAATTCCAGGGCATATAGACCTCAATGAATGGAGCTGTGGAAGCCGCCAACAAGAATATCAAGAAGATACTGAGGAAAATGGTAGAAAATCACAAACAATGGCACGAGAATATACCATTCTCTTTATTGGGATACCGTACCACAGTCCGCACATCAACCGGAGCAACTCCTTACTTGCTGGTTTATGATACTGAAGTTGTTACATCCGCCGAAGTGGAGATTCCTTCCTTGAGAATTATACAAGAAGCTGAGCTCAGCAACATAGAATGAATAATGAGTCGTTATGAGCATCTGGCCCTCACAGATGGAAAGAGGATGAACGCAGTATGTCACGGAAAACTTTATCAAAACAGAATGTCCAGAGCCGTCAACAAAAGAGTCAAGCCGAGACAGTTCACACCAGGGCAGCTGGTGTTGAAGAAGATTTTCCCGCATAAGGATGAAGCCAAAGGGAAATTCTCTCCCAACTGGCAAGGTCCTTACATGGTTCACATAGTATTGACAGGAGGATCCCTCATACTAGCGGAAATAGACGGAGAAGTCTGGCCAAAGCCGATCAATTCGGATGTAGTCAAGCGATATTATGTGTAAACTATTTATGTTTTTCGCATATGATGTAAATTGAACTACGCTCAACCTGATTCCCATTTAAGACGGGATACGTAGGCAGCCCTGTGGGTTCAGTCACAATTCAATAAAATTTCTATTTCCCCGCAATTAGAAACTAGGGAAAAATTTTTAGGAGGACCCTCAAAATTCCGAAGCAAGTTCAACCGATCGCAGCATAAAAAGCAGCCAGAAAGGTTGTCCATTCAACTGGGGCAGAATTTTGAACGTCCCCCTCAAAATTATTGCAGCAAAAGAAGTCGCAATTTCTCTGATCGTGTCACAATCACTGCTAACCAATTTCTAAAAACTATATTTTTATTATACCTTTGAAAGCTAGGCATGCCCACTTTTGAAATAAACTCTGTTTAGCAAATGCTGCCCCCGATAATTTGAACAGGATCTTCAGATAGAGTGAAGCAAATCAAGCAAGCCGATGGAGCCATGAACCGACCCCTCCTCCTACAGAACTCATGATTTTTCTTTGAGCAAGAACAAGGAATATGCACACCCTGGAATCACGATCTTCATGACAACAAAGATACTGAATCCATTTCCAGCTAAGAAATACTATGCCATCATCTATTATCTGTTCTATCTGTATTGGGGCTAAGCCATGTCCCAAATCTTGCATGAGGCTAAGCACTGCCTCTCCATTTGCATAAGGCTAAGCACTGCCTCCAATTTGCATGAGATTAAGCTCTGTCTCAATTTTTCATGAGGCTAAGCCTTGCCTCTCCATTTGCATAAGGCTAAGCATTGCCTTCACCCTGCATGGGACTAAGCCCTGTCCCGAACCTTGCTTTGGCTAAGCCCTGTCCCGAATCCTGCATGAGGATAAGTCTTGCCTCTCCATTTTCATAAGGCTAAGCACTGCCTTCAATTTGAATGGGACTAAGCCCTGTCCCGAATTTTGCATAGGACTAAGCCCTGTCCCAAATCTTGCGTGAGGCTAAGCCCTGCCTCTCCATTTGCATAAGGCTAAGCACTGCCTCCAATTTCCATGAGACTAAGCTCTATCTCAACCTTTCACGAGGCTAAGCCCAGCCTCCAATTTTGCATGAGACTAATCCTTGCCTCTCCATTTTCATAAGGCTAAGCACTGCCTTCCATTTGCATGGGACTAAGCCTTGTCCCGAATTCTGCATAAGACTAAGCTCTGTCTCAATTTTGCACGAGTCTAAGCCTTGCCTCCAATTTTGCATGAGGCTAAGCCTTGCCTCTCTATATGCATAAGGCTAAGCATTGTCTCCCTTGCACTATCTATTCTCTTCTCTCGGGCTAAGGTCTGCCATCAACTTCCTACAAGACTAAGCCTTGCCTTGTTGCTTCTAGCATCATATTTTGCACCTCATAGGCTGAAATATCACCAACTTGTCCGAAGGCGTCATAGTCTGAAGGCATCATCCTCATATCCGGAAGACACCATGCCATGGCCTGAGGATCTCTCAAAATTGCATATCATTATTCAAAGGCATCGTGGTTCGGAGGCACCATTTTCATGGACCGAGAACATCATTTCAGGGTCTGAGAATCCCTCACTGAACAATTCATGGCTCGGGACATCATGGTCTACGGACGTCATCCTCAACCGTCCAAAGAAAATTCTCATGGGCCGAAGGGAATTTGCATCATGTTTAAATTTATGCACAAATATATGCTTGTAGAACATCTTTTATTTACAGGCAACCCGATGAGAGACCATTTCACCTATTCCAAAGCCTTGTGTCCGTTCATGTGATAACTTCATCGGTATATTCTGCCGATGAACCCAAAACTACACATGGCCTAATTCCTGTAAAACTAGGGATATGTAGGCAGCTCAAAAATCAGAGTCCGGCCTATGTGTTGGATCA
Organism: Nicotiana knightiana; assembly: GCA_005239525.1. Classification (NCBI taxonomy): domain Eukaryota; kingdom Viridiplantae; phylum Streptophyta; class Magnoliopsida; order Solanales; family Solanaceae; genus Nicotiana; species Nicotiana knightiana. The sequence goes on along the minus strand of ML391922.1, from coordinate 163,363 downwards.
AGAAGCTGAATGGTTTTGAAGATTGACAAATGAACTCAGAGTTGAACCAGTTCCATCACTGGAGACATAGACATGCAGAGTTAATGGCACGTAAGGTGATCACAAACAGGAGATAAGCACAATCAGTGATATGAAGATATATCTCCTAATAAAAAAGGTTGCAAATTGATAGGGAGATGGACTCCTTATTCAGTAAGGACAGAATAAAGATAGAAGAGGATCTAGGGAGTTGAGATCAACTAGAGCTCTTCCACCAAGGAAGAGTTGCATCCGAATTCTTGTATATCTCATTTCTACAGATCCTATATATTTTCAAGTGTTCTTATTGAACAGGTGCGCACAAACATAGAGGCAAAACAAGAATTGAGAACAAAATTACCAAAGCAATTTTGTAAGCAGTTCGTGTAAGAATTTCCTGTGCGACTCTGAAGCTACTTGAACCAGCTAGAAGAACCAGTTCCATCTGTTGTCTTTTAGTCTAGTTTATTTGTAGTAGGTGATTACAAAGTGTATCTTTCAGCTTTATCTAGAAGCAATTGTAATAGGTACTGAGTATTCAAGTTAGAGTTAACTTGAAGCTTGTCACAAATAGCTAGAGGCTAGTTTTCCATAAGGGGATTAGAGTTAGTCCTTAGGTTTACGAAAGAGTTTATTTTGTAAATGTTGTTTGGCTCATTGATTTAGTGAAGAGTTTGGGAAAATCCTATTGCGAAGTAGGTCATGGTTTTTTCACCTTTTGAGCCAGGTGTTTTCCACGTAAAATTGTTGTGTTCCTTTTTTTTTGCTGCAATTATTATTCCGCAAACTATAGGAGTTGGAACACATAGAAGAACCTGGTCCTTCTATAACTACTGCACACAAAAATTGGTCACCATACAAATCACCCCCCCCCTTTTGTGTGGTATTGTCATAGATAAATAACAATTGGTATCAGAGCAGGTTATCCTTGAAAAGGCTAACACCTTAGGAAAAGATCAAGATGAGTGCACCACCTGGGAATTGGGAAGGACAATCAACTACTAGGCCACCACTCTTCAATGTCCAGTACTACTCCTGGTGGAAGAACATGATGAAGAATCAGATTATGAAGATGAAGATGAGCAAGCACTCATGGCAATTAATGAATCGGATGAGGAATCAAAGGTAATTACATCTTTTCTCAAAAACAAGATTAAGTTCCTATCCAAGGAAAAACTCTCTGAATTATTACTTGACTTCATTGATGACTCTGAAGAAATAAATAAAGAGAAGGAACAACTATCTAAGGAGTGTGTAATGTTAAAAGAAAAGTGTAAAAATCTGGAACTCAGAGTAAGTGAATCTATGAGTGAAAACACTGTTGTGAAGAACCAGGTTCATCCACTTGAAACAAATGTCCTAGAGTTAAAATATGAAAATTTAAAACTGAAACTAGAAACCAGTAAGAAGACAACTGACAACTCTCAACTCATCTTAGAAGAAAATGTAGGCAGACTAAAGGATGAGTTGTACAAGAAATATGAACAGATAATAGTGTTGAAGGAGGAACTTGGTATGGTTAAGCATGAACTGGACAGAACATGCAAATGGAAGAAATCCTCTTNCTGTGTGACAGAGGTAACCTGGTTGCATTCACTTCTACAAAATGCTTTGTAATTAATCTTATCACTGACAAGATTGTTTTGCAGGGAAAGAGAGTGAATAATATTTATATCATAGATCTGTCCACTCTATCAGAAAATGAACTAACGTGTTTAAGTGTGCTGGACAGTGATCCCCTCCTTTGGCACAAAAGACTTGGCCATGCTAGTTTAAATCAACTCAACAAACTAGTCTCCAAGGACCTAGTGATAGGTCTCCCTAACATTAAGTTCAAGGAAGACATAGTTTGTGAGGCTTGTGCAAGGGGGAAGCAGGTAAGATCATCTTTCAAAAGAAAGAAAATGGTAAGTACCACCAGGACGATGGAACTGGTCCATATGGACCTATGTGGTCCTATGAGAACATTAAGCAGATGTGGTAAAAGATATGTAATTATGCTTGTTGATGATTATTCTTGATTTACCTGGACATTGTTTCTAACATCTAAAGATGAAGCATTTCACATGTTTACTTATTTTGTTTGAAAAATACAAAAACAATTAGGAAATCAACTTCCATGAATTAGGTCTGATCATGGCACTGAATTTGAAAATGCCAAATTTGCTACATTTTGTGATGAGCATGGCATAGATCATAACTTTTCTTCCCCTAGAACTCCACAACAAAATCGAGTGGTTGAAAGAAAAAATAGGACACTTGAAGATATGGCCAGGACCATGCTTCTTTCTAGTAAACTACCTCATAGCTTCTGGGCAGAAGCTGTAAACACTGCATGCTATATCATAAATAGGTGCATGACTAGACCACTTGTAGAGAAGACTCCCTATGAGTTACTTAAAGGGAGAAAGCCCAATATATCCCATCTTAGGGCTTTTGGCTGTAAGTTCTTTGTGCACAACAATAGCAAGGACTCCCTAGGTAAGTTTGACCCAGAAGTGATGAGGGAGTATTCTTGTGAAGTCAGAAGTGATGAGGGAGTATTCTTGGGATATTTTTCACATAGTAAGGCTTATAAAGTGTATAACAAAAGAACTATGTGTGTTCAAGAGAGTGTACATGTTGTTTTTGATGAAACTAACATTCTCTCTGAGAGACAGGAACAAGTAGATGAAGAAATTGGGCTGGTCAGAAACTCAGACCAAACTGGAGCAACACTGGAGGAAGGAACAGGTTCATCCATCCCAGGAAACATGCCAGGGGGAACTGAGCAACAAACCAATTTCCAAACCTCATTGGAGCCTATCCCTGATCATGTTCCTCAGCAACAAGACACTGTAGGATCTTCAAGTAATACCTAGTGGGTTGTAAAACCACACAGATATCAAAGCTCACACCCCATTGAGAACATTATAATTGATCCAACATCTGGAATCAGAACCAGATCCTCTTTGAAAATTTGTGTGTGTTTGATGCTTTTATATCCTTGATTGAACCTAAAAATATTGATGAAGCTTTGCAGGATACAGATTGGGTAAATGCAATGCAAGAAGAACACAACCAATTTGAAAGGATTCAAGTTTGGAATCTCGTACCTAGACCCTTTGATAGATCAATGATTGGCATAAAGTGGATATTCAGAAACAAACTTGATGAAGATGGAACAGTTACAAGAAACAAGGCAAGATTGGTGGTTCAAGGATACAGTTAGGAGGAAGGAATAGACTATGATAAAACCTTTGCTCCTGTGGCAAAGTTGGAAGCAATTAGGCTCCTCATATCCTTTGTTGCTTATATGGAATTCACCCTTCACCAGATGGATGTCAAGAGTGCCTTCCTGAATGGCTATCTCAAGGAAGAAGTGTTTGTAAAACAACCTCCGGGGTTTGAAAACAAGGAGAATCCTAATCATGTGTACAAGCTTAACAAAGCACTGTATGGACTCAAGCAAGCTCTAAGGGCATTGTATGAAAGACTTTCAAAATTCCTGCTGGAACATGACTACAAGAGAGGTAAAATTGATAGCACCTTATTCTTGAAGGAAAAAGGTAAAGATCTCTTGGTAGTGCAGATATATGTAGATGACATAATCTTTGGGGCAACTTCTGAAAAGCTAAGTAAAGAATTTGCTAAACTAATGGGAAGTGAATTTGAAATGAACATGATGGGTGAGCTTAACTTCTTTTTACGCTTACAAATTAAACAAAATTCAAATGGAACTATGATCCATCAGCAAAAATATGTGAAAGAATTGCTTAAAAGATTTAAAATGGAAGACTTAAAGGAGATTGACACTCCTATTGCAACAGCCACAAAACTAGATATAGATGAACCTGGTTCATCTATCGATCAAAAGTTGTATAGAGGAATGATTGGTTCATTGTTGTATCATACTACCGGTAGACCTGACATTTTCTTCAGCGTAGGGCTTTGTGCAAGATTTCAGGCTAATCCAAAGGAATCACACTTAACTACAGTGAAGAGAATCTTGAGCTACCTTAAAGGCACCACAGACCTCTGTCTTTGGTATCCTAAAGGTAGTAATTTTGATTTTGTGGGATATGCTGATGCTGACTATGCAGGAGTTTTGGTAGATAGAAAGAGTACCTCAGGTATGGCACACTTTTTGGGCTCATGTCTTGTGTCTTGGGCCACTAAGAAATAGAATTCAATAGCTTTATTTACTGCTGAGGCTGAGGTTGGATGCATTCCTATCTTCTGTGATAACACTAGTGCTATTAGTATGACAAAGAACCCCGTCCATCATAAAAGAAAAAATCACATAGATGTTAGACACCATTTCCTAAGAGACAACTATGAGAAGGGAATGATCTCTATTGAATTCTGTGCTACTGACAAACAAATTGCTGACATCTTTACTAAAGCACTAAGTAGAGAGCATTTTGAGAGAAACGTGTTAGAATTAGGGATGATTAAGCTCACCTAATTGAACTAATTCAAAACAAAAATGAAAAAAAGGAGGAAATACTTTTTGGCTAGGAACTCTGAAAGGTGTAAATAATCAGAACAATCGTTGCTCAGTCTCATGCCTTAAAAGGCATACTCTCTTGCCATGTGTTAATATGACTCCTTGGTTACTGATGATCCTTTTCTATTGTTGTAAATTGAGGCTTAATCAAGAGATTCTAACAAGATGAACCTGGTTCATTGTTGCTGGTTCATCTGACAGACAAGTTATGTGCTCATCACTATACACATATTGAAATATCAATAGTTACTCATGAGCAGGACTCTATCTATAATAAGCTTTTCCAAAATCTAGTACCTATCCCAAATTCGAACCAGTTCCAAAGAGTCAAATCAAATTAAAATGGCCTAGATTATAGGGGAGTCATAACCGTCACTTATCACCTGACACTCTTGAACCGATTAGACTCCCACTTGACAAAAATTATACCCGTTGTGTATTTATTAACCAAGCCTTTAAAACCCCATCATCACTTCTCTAATCCTTCACCTTTTTTTTCCTAAATCCATAACCGTCGAAATTCTTTCAACCTTCTATTCAAACACCTTGATCCTGATTTTCTTTAATCATCACCATGGCTAACACTCCACCTCCTACTTCATACTCCTCAATCACACATGAATACAGTATCACGCTTGATGATACTGGTTCCACCCCATCTCAATTAAATTCTTCCACTCCATCCCAATCACATCCCACCACCCCTTAAAACAACAATGTTCTGTCTCCTCCAATCACTCCCATTGTACAACCAAGCCCCAATCCAGAACCCAGGAGAGGGTGTGTGAAAATGCTCGCCAGAAAGACTGTGACCTCTGGCTCTCTAGCTAGGAAATTGAACACAAAGCTTCAAGCTAGCCAGGCCCAAGAATCTGAGAATTCCAAAGACTCTTTCAAGTCCGCCACTGAGGGGGAAGCAACTGGTTCTTCTGATTCTGAACAGGTAACATCTAAAATTGGGTCTGAGATAGTCACTGCTGAAAATTGGTTTGTTTTAATTAGGTCTGTAGCGGATGTGGAGATTCCTGATATAAGAAGAAGATGCAGTAAAAATAAATTTGAGAGAGAGGGAGAAAGAAGTACTGTGAGGGAAACAGGGGAATGAGGCACTCCATTGGCAATTTGTGGGACTGTCCCAGTGGTTGTTGAAGAAGGTGACAAGGATTTAGGGGGAAGTAATTCTAGAGAGGCTGCAGAGGGGCTGGAAAATCTTCAACATGCAACTGATGAACTTGGTTCATCTATTGAAGAAACTTTGGTTGATCTTATGAGAAAATTAGGGGAGAGCTATAAACCCAAAAAGAAGAAGACACCGAAGACCAAGAAAGCTGCTCCTCCAGTGGAAAACAAGAAGAGAAAAGCCACTTCCTAAGCTGATGCTTCCATTCCTAGAGGTCGCACTACAAGGAGCTGGGTGATATTCTAGGGATTCCCGCCGAGAGATATGATGATTATACAAGGCAGAGGTGGCCCAGCTTGGATGGCCTTCCTTCTACACTGCAAATCACTAGGAGGTTCAGTGATAATGCTGAAGAAATGGAACCAAGGGTTGTGTTCAAAAGCGAGATGACACCTAAACACAAAGTGGTTTTTGAGTTGGTTAATAAATACATACTACCCAGGCATGAGAGGAGGCACATATATATGGATTTAACTCTCATAGAGTGCCTGGATAGTGGAAGGCAAATCAACTAGCCCTCTTTCACTATTCAGTTTCTGGACAGGGTGGTAAATAGCTCCAAGGCTCATGCTATCCCATATGGGTTCATCCTAACGACTGTGTTGGATCACTTCAAAGTTCCCATGAAGAAAGCAGAAATGGCCACTGTCAAGAATAATTTTGGGAAGAACATGCTTCTGAATATATGACTATGTTGTGAATGTTCCTAACGATGAACCTGGTTCATCAAGGAAAACGTCTGTGAATAGCAAGGTTAGGGTGCTTGTGCACAAAGGTGGGGTTAAGGATGCTGAAATCCTTCGCCTGAAGATCCGCCTTGCAGAGGTTGAGGCTGAGCGGGATGCTCTCAGATCTGAACTGGCAAATAAAAAGGAGAAGAATACAAGGATTCTTCAACAAATTTTCTCTCTTCTCCAAGCAAAGAACCCAACCTCCACCCCTTCCCAGCCTTAGGTGTCTAGTGCCGTCCCTCACCCCTCTATGACCATGTTCGGGATGTTTTTTTTGCTATCTATTGCTCATGACTATAACCGCTTTTATTTCTTTATGTGTTTAGTGCCTAAACTATGCTCTTATCAATGAACTGTGTTGTTTTTGCTCTTACCTATTTTGTCTCACTTTCCTTGATAGTTTACATCCTTGGTTTACTATTGATGATTAATCCGTGTTTGCACTTATAGTTGCCTCAGTGGCCATGAATAATTATTATAAATCTGGTAATTCTAACACTTTGCAACTTTTCGATGATGCCAAAAGGGGGAAGATGTGCTATATTGAAAATTGTGATATTTATAACCTAATGAACCTGGTTCTTTATGATAAATGCTTAATACTATAAAAAATGTCAATGTTGGATTAAAGTGATTACATGCCTAAGCACATAATTTGTCATCATCAAAAAGGGGGGAATTTGTTGGATCAAGAAGCTGAATGGTTTTGAAGATTGACAAATGAACTCAGAGTTGAACCAGGTCCATCACTGGAGACATAGACATGCAGAGTTAATGGCACGTGAGGTGATCACAAACAGGAGATAAGCACAATCAGTGATCTGAAGATATATCTCCTGATCGAAAAGGTTGCAAATTGATAGGGAGATGGACTCCTTATTCAGTAAGGACAGAATCAAAATAGAAGAGGATCTAGGGAGGTAAGATCAACTAGAACTCTTCCACCAAGGAAGAGTTGCATCCGAATTCTAGTATATCTCTTTTTATATTTATCCTATATATTGTCGAGTGTTCTTATTGAACAGGTGCGCACAAACATAAAAGCAAAACAAGAATTGAGAAAAAAATTACCAAAGCAATTTTGTAAGCAGTTCGTGTGAGAATTTCCTGTGCGACTCTGAAGCTACTTGAACCAGCTAGAAGAACCAGTTCCATTTGTTGTCTTTTAGTCTACTTTATTTGTAGTAGGTGATTACAAAGTGTATCTTTCAGCTTTATCTAGAAGCAATTGTAATAGGTACTGAGTATTCAAGTTAGAGTTAACTTGAAGCTTGTCGCAAATAGCTAGAGGCTAGTTTGCCACAAGGGGATTAGAGTTAGTCATTAGGTTTACAAAAGAGTTCATTTTGTAAATGCTGTTTGGCTCATTGATTTAGTGAAGAGTTTTGGAAAATCCTACTAGGAAGTAGGTCGTGGTTTTTTCACTTTTTGAGGCGGGTGTTTTCCACGTTTAACTGTTGTGTTCCTTTATTTTCTGCAATTATTATTCCGCAAACTGTAGGAGTTGGAACACAGAAGAACCTGGTCCTTCTATAACTACCGCATGCAAAAATTGGTCACCACACAAATCAACCCCCCCCCCCCCCGCGTGGTATTTACATAGATAAATAACACTATGTCTCTCAAATCACCCTACTCGGTCAAAATTGGCCATCATATCTTTACTCGACAACTCTTTCATCTTCCCCGGGTAAAGAGAGGCAGCTGTTGATACCTAATTTTTACCTATATTATCTTTAAAATGCATATCTATCTCCAAAATAGTACATGAGCATCAACTAATATTTTTTTCATAATTTCTGCATTTTTCTAAAGATTGTATTAATTTACCCCAGTATTTTTTATTAAATAAATAATTATTCATTGCATAAAAAATGTCTTTATAACAATTTTATGGCTTAATTTTACTATTTATATTTATATTAAGCTTTAATTATTTCATAAATAGCCACATTTACATTTTTTGTGTTATAATCGCAATAATTTTGCGAGAATAGCCCATATATGCATTATTACATTATTTCACCAGAAAGTAGCTTTTTATATTTTTATAATGATGAATAATTATTTTAAATCATTTTTATGCATGAAAATCATTTTTTATAATTTGTTAATTATTTTTACAAATTATTTTATTGATTAATTGGGTATTTAACAAATAGCCCTTTTAATTCTTTTTGATTTTCGGACCTAACCAATTATACCAGCCCAAATATCTTAAACTTATCCCAATCCGACCCAGGCCCGATTCTATATCTACCCAACCCAAACCTTCTCTAATCATGGTCGTTGATCTCTGAGATCAACGATCCACATCTTTCCTTTCCTTTTTTAACCTAAAGACTAACACTAACCCCCTCATTCTCCCTTTCCCTACCGTCTTTGTTTTCCTAATCCCTCCCCTTCTCTCTCAATCACTCCCCTAAAACCTAGCTGCCTTCACCGAAAAATCTTACTGTTCATGAGATTCCTCTGTAATTTCCAGCCCTTGCTGGCCTTCTACATCTTATGGTTGTTCGACTTCGTTGATTTATGAGAGAATCCCAAAGAGATTCAACCTGGTTTAGTTCGAAACCTTTCTCGCAGGCCTGTCTATGGCTATTTCCGTTTGTGAGTACTATTTTTCTTCCTAATTATGGTTCGAATCTATGGTTTTAGACCAGTTTTCTTTTCATCTTTGTCATTTTCGAAAACCCTAATCTCATGACTACTTGGGTCTTTTCAGATCCTTGTAGATCTGAAACGTTTAACTGTTATTCGATATTTTTCCTCAACAATCCTCTGTTTTATTTATTTCTATTTGGTTCCAGTGCTTTTCTAAAATCAGGGTTGCGTCCTCGGTTTCTTCAAAGGGGGTTTTTATTAACTTTGAAGTGTTTGAATCCAATTATTCTTTAAACCCTAGGTCTTTCTGTTTGTTGCATGGATTACTTCAATCTTCTTCCCGTTGTGTTTTTATTTCTGTCAATCAAATATTTTGGTTGATTTTATTTAGGATTCGAATTATATTATCCTGTTAAAATCCGTATTTCTCTGTGATTTACCTATTTCCTTATTTGTGACTTTAATTTGTAATACTTGTCTTAATTAAACTATTGGTCTGATTTAGGGGTTTAATTGGCTCTTATATGGTATATGATTGATTTGTTGCCTTATTTGAACCACTAATTTTTTACCGTTAATTGACTCTCCCTATTCTAAGGGGTCTCTCCCGGATTTTCTGTATGAATCGATTGGGTTAATTCCCCAATTAAATGGTTGATTTATTTGATTACCCTATTTTATGAACTCTAAGTTATTCTTGCCTAATTTGGTTTACCTTACTAAGTGCTATATAAACTCTCATTCTGATTCTTCTTGAAAAAGGAGACAACTCAGAAAGAAACACACACACACACACACACAAAAACTTTGCTTTCATTCAAACCCTTCTGCTACTTGTGTTTACTACATTGTCTAGCCAACTGAAAGACAAGTCTAGACCACTGAGTTCTGTATACTTTCACCTTCTGTTTTGCTATCTTTAACTGGTATTTCTCCACTCCTATTGTCATTCATTATGCTTGAATATTAAACCTATGTGCTTTTCCTGCCTATTGCTCTACTTCTGTGTTTAGACATATGTCTTTCTTGTTTATTGCTTTTAATCAGTATGCTATACTTCTGTATTTAGATATGTGCTCCTGTTTATTGCTTTGAATCATCATGTTTACTTCTGTATTTAAACTCTCGTCTCTAATGCTTATCGACCTCAATTAGTATGACCACTTATGTGTAGTTTAATCCATGTATTTTCTGTGTGTTGATCTCAATTAGCATGGCTACCTATGTCCTTCCTGATTATTGACCTTGGTTATCATGAATGCTTCTGTGAAGCCGGACTTCTATGACTTTCCTATCTATTGCTTTAAATCAGCATGATCATTTCTTTTGCTATGTCCCATTCAGTAATCTGTCTATTATCACATGCAGTTAGACTTATATGTTTCCTGTTTATGGCTCTTAATCAGTATGTTATGTCCTATTGAGTGTTATGGAACCTGGTTGTTATGAGATATCGACCTGCCCCTGCATGATCTATGTCCTTGTTAATCAGCATGCTTTCACTCTCACCCTCTTTTATGTGTTCCTAACTAATGACTTCTATGTTCTCAACCCCTATTACCCTTCTTTGTATAGTTGTCTGTTTATTATTCTGTTCACAGCATGCTATGTGCCCCACTTAGTGATAACTAATGGACTAAGTTAAATCTAAGCAATCTGAAGCTTGTCTGAAATGGTTGTGATCCTGTTTTTGTCCTTTGCTTGATTGCTGCAAGTCTTTGTTTGAAGTTAGGGTGCTGCAATGACTCTATTTATTCCTATTTACTTTTAAAATTCAAATTGTTTTCCTAAAACTATCCCCTATTTTCATATACTATTTTGAACTCCTACTCTTAGACTTCTAGGGTCCTGCCCCTCCAATGTGAGCACTGCCTAGGAGTCCATGAGACTCCTCCGGACTCTGACACACTGGGGCTGGCTTTTCCATACTTGTTCAAAACTATTTCTTTAAAAGGGTTTCTGGTGTAAGCATTGCCCGGGGTCCCTGAGGCCCTTGGGAACTTTGACGCACCAGAAGACCATTGGTATAATATGAGATACTGGCACACTTAAGACTTGGTTGAAGGCCTGGATCTCCAGGTTTATTGTTGGGCCTATCCAGGCTCCTATAGCATAGTAATTTCATTCTGTAATTCATTTATATCTGGTCTATAATAATATTTCTTGTAAAAACAGATAGTGGCATTATTAGTAAAGCTGGGAGGGATTTTTATATATCTTTGTTGGGATCAGGTAGAAATCTTTCCTATAGGATTGTTGTGATTATTTATACGCGTTAGAAATCATGTCTATAGGATTGTTGTGATTGTATATATGCATTAGAAATCATACCTATAGGATTGTTGTGATTGTTTATATGCATTAGAAATCATGCTTATAGGACTTATGTCATTATTTGTCCTGAATTTCCACTCTACATATTGGAAATCCTGTTAGGGGACATTTACCAATTTTGTATCAAAATTCATGTTCGTGCATATATTCATGTCTCAACGTGCATTAGAAACTGTGCCTATAGGATCTTCTTTGGGAATTATCAAACTCGTATAACATTCTGCTCACTTAGATACCATGTCCTTAGGAAATCATATTTGAAATCAGCATGCCTATAAGGAATCAGTATAAGAACAGTTTGACACTTAGATATCATGTTTGTAGAGATAAAAAAATGTAAAATCAATTTCTGTGTTTATATGTCCTGAAGTAATGCTTGTGATCATTTTCACTGCATAGACAACATACCTATAGGGTCTAAATAGATAAAAATCTGCCTGTTATAAGTCAATCGCTAGTTTATTATTATGTTCTAATTCACGCTTAGATACTATGTCTATAGGATCCTGTCCAGTTATCACCTACGCAGACATGTAGGTTGATTAAATTTCTGAAGTTTAAAACTATGTTTGTTTGACTACCTGCAACCTGCCTATATTCAGTAAGCCATGAAAATCAGTAGGCAAACTGATTAGGTGTTCACTGCCTCGCCTTAGCAAATGCTGCATATTTTGCTTTTGTGCTCACCTAGATATCATGTTATAGGACTGTAAGGTGTTTAAAATTATTGTTTGAGACGTGCAATTGTTTGCTTATTTGTGGAGGTAAATGTGAGCCTTTGATTGCTTTGTTATATGAAAGTCCTATCTGTTTTATTTGTCGCTTAGATTTTCTCCTTTTAAGAACTATAGGTGAGTCTAGAACCACTTTAATAGAGGTTCTAAACACCTTCAGGGCCATAGGTAAAAGGGGTGAATAATGCACGCATAGAGTACATATTCAATTAGAATCGCTTAAGTAATAATTAAGGGGAGGGTAATTGGGTAGTAAAGGATATGATGACATGTGCGCTAATGCTACACGTAACACCTCTATTTGGGGAAAGTTTACTGAGTATTGCACAGAAGTGATCCTATAGGCTAATAAAACTAGGACCCCTTTTATTACCATTTTAAAATGATCTTTACTTGTTCAAATTGCTTTATGGCTAACTCACTTAAATTGAGTTTTGTCGAGACACACCATTGTGGACATCGAGGGGTGCCTAATACCTTCTCCTCAAGATAATGTCGAGCCCTTACCCAATCTCTGGTACTGTAAACAGGTTTATGAGTTACTTGCTTTAGGTTCCCTAACACACCTTAATCAGTTAGGTGGCGACTCTTCAATTTCCATACCCCTTCCCAAAAAGAAGTGAGTTGTCCCAAAATGTCGTAATCCGGACTCCGCGAGGAAAAAGGGGGGCGCGACAGCATGGCGACTCTACTAGGGATTTCTAGACTCTTACCATGAAAAACTTGTTTCTGTGAATTAGTCTAAGCACACTTTATTCTGCTGATACATGTGTACCCTTTCCCTTTCCCTTTATGTGAACTTAATTATTTATTTTAATGTATTTATGATTTCCTTCACTACGAAACTGACTTGTCTCTTTGTTTTCTTTTTTAACTGTCTTCAATTATTAGATACCGCATTTATTATTTTCCTAACGTGCAAATACGTGACAACATGCTATTTATTATTGCATTAATAATGCTCAACATCATATTCCACTCGTGGGTTATCAATCCTATAGCAATGCTTGATGAGTGGTTGCGCTCTTCCTATATATCACCCTTTAAATTCGGAAAGGCTTATTTGCGGTAAAACTCGTCAATCAGCGGTGCAATCGACGGTTCTGTGCCTTTCCCCCTCAAGTTGTCCGCTTGAGGGTACCCGTCTAGACCCTCTATAGCAACCTTACTTTGATTATAACTGTACATGCATCATGATCAAACTTAGCCTAGTTAATATGTTGTCCACATAATAACCCCTTAGGACAAACCTTATCCAAAAGTCCAGCGGGGTTTCCATAATCCCAATGGACGCAACCACGTTTTGTGCATTAATTTTGGATAACTAAATGCCAATACTCTAATCATGGATGTAAAAATAGTTGAATTAGGAAGGGGAAAGGGTCTAACCTTATTTGTTTTGCAGAAATGTGTCACAAAGTCCCCAAGTTCGGTATGGTCCAAAGAATACCACCACTGCTACTGGATTGGTTGGAAGATCTTTCCTCAAGTGACAAGGAACATGTGAGAAAAGTCTTGGGAAATTTACCTTATCTGTTAGACATCCAACCAAACAAACATGTTGATTGAAGCTGCAACTATGTTCTAGGATAGTGAAAGGTCTGTGTTTCGCTTTGGGAACATAGAAATGACCCCTCTTCTAGAAGAAATAGGGGGATTCGCTGGACTACCTTGGGACAGTCCGGGTTTACTGGTGCCAGAAAATCGTGCCGCTAGGGAGTTCTTAAAGATATGTGTGATTTGGAGTACCTGAAGGAGTCCTACATACCCTTTGACTATCTCTATGAACGATATGGTCATAGCAAGTCCTATCGTATCTTCCATGATGATATCACTTCCTTGGGTCGCATTCATCGCACAGTTTTCATGTTTGTTGTTTGCTTCTTGGGCATGCTAGTGTTCCCAATGAAAGGGGATATAATTCACACTAGACTGGCTATGGTAGCCAAAACTCTAATGGAGGGAATTGGGGGACAAACATACACCATAGTCCCTATGATTATAGTTGATATTTACCGGGCTTTAGACCGCTGCCAGTAGGGTTTCAATCATTTCGAGTGTTGCAATTTGCTGCTGTGGCTTTGGTTACTAGAGCATCTCCATAAGGGTAAATATCATCAGGAGTTTCCATGGAGGACGTGGAATGATCACATAACCTTCCACCACCCTAAGAGGATGACTTATATCCCGGACAGGTTTGCTCAACCAGAAAGTACTAAGGAATGGGTGGAGTTCTTTAACAATCTGACCGAGGATCAGGTCCAGTGGATGTTTGAATGGTTCCCTACTGATGATTTCATCATCAGGTCTAGGGACGATCTTCACTTAGTGTTGATTGGGTTAAGGGGGATATACCCTTATGTTCTCATCAGGGTTATGAGACAAGAAGGCATGAGGCAGGTCGTACTGCGGGTTGCGAAGAAGAGTCATTTCCGGGCAGACTTTCGGGATGAAGACATCCCTTACAGGTGCAAAGCTCAGCATATGTGGCACTCAAAGATCATTATAGATAAGGACACCATCGAGCCAGACAGGTATCATGCGGGATATGCACCCTTTTACATGGCACGGTTAGAGGACAACTTAGCTGGGGTAGTGGAGCCAAGCATCGGTCGAGGAAACAAGGTCATAGATGAAGGTGCTGAGACCCAAGTAAAATAAAACAAATTGCGCAAAAGGATTCATTACTCTGGAGGCCAAACATCAGGAGATACACGAGATGAACATGAGATTGATCAATGAATGGAGGGAGATGGCTATCACCTCCAACGAAAAGGTAGAATATCTGGAATACAGTTTGATGGAGATAGAGGAAAAGATAAGAAAGAGGGTCGCTGACTGCCAGAATGCTGAAGGAAGCAAGGGAGGACATCTAGCAAGAGTCTACCTGTTGCTGGTCCTGCGCGAACTGGGGAACCTGGTCGATGAAGTTAGGAAGATCAAGCCTGGGGAGGGTCCTTCTGGGACCAAGTAGATTAGATTTATTTTCTTTTCCTAAATGTAATAAGGCCAAGTGCCAGCAATGACTTATCTTTTATTATCTTAGTGTCGTGTTGGATTCATCTATTTTTATATTAATGAAATGAGGCAATTATTGTCATTTAAGTTCTCCAAAACAACTTGTCGCTAGGCCTACCTTGGGTACAATGAGGTTACCAAATTAGGACACAAATTTACATTCCCGCAATATGTGTTTAAATACCGCAAATATTCTTTCTCAGAACTCTTACTGACTTGGCTACCTTTTTGTTTTTTTCTTTCTTTTGATTATTCCCCATTTCCCAAAGGTTGGTTCGCGCATACTGGCATCATCAACTTATCACACAAGATCTAGGGGACCTCCACCTCTCCTCCTCCTAGTCCACCAAAAGGAAAAGGAAAAGCGAAAATGAATAATATGAATGGCATCAGAACAGACAACACTGCACATGTTGAGAACGGGGAAACTTTCGATGGTTGGGGAACTCAGGCCCCAAATGATTTGGTTTTATGGCTTGAGCAGAAGATACTTGCACTACAGGATGAGCTTGAGCAGGTCCATAACTTGGAAAATCTCTCCCTCACATGAATGTCACAGACACCCAGAACTGTGCACCACCTTAGATCACACCCAACAAACACCCACAAAATCCTCCCGCACCTCACCATTATACAACCCCACCACAGAATCAAACTATCCCTCAACAATATCAGCAGAATACCTACCATACTCCACAAAATACCCCACAAATTATTCCTGAACCCCAAAACTCCACCAATGACCATCATGATGCCCAAACACCTGGCCTTCACTAGAAAAACCTATATACGTAGAAACCCTACCTCACTCCACTCAAACAATCTCCTATACATTAGAATCTACTGAGAAGGACCTGCTCATCAAGAACATGGCTGCAGAACTCAAGAAGTTGACAAGTCGGGTTCAGGGTGTTGAAGGGGGTAAAGGAATAGAAGGTCTGAACTATGAGGATTTATGCATACAACCAGATGTGGAACTACCAGAGGGTTACAAACCTCCCAAGTTTGAAATGTTTGACGGAACGGGTGATCCTAAGGTTCATCTGAGGACTTATTATGACAAGCTCGTGGGGATCGGAAAGGATGAAAGGATACGAATGAAGCTCTTCATGAGGAGTCTTACCGGAGACGTCTTGTGTTGGTACATAAGCCAGAATCCTAAGAAGTGGGCCAATTGGGTGAGCATGGCGTCATACTTCATGGACAGGTTCAGATTTAATATGGAGAATGTGCCGGATGTCTTCTATATCGAGAACTTAAAGAAGAAGCCAACTGAGACTTTCCGCGAGTATGCTACTCGATGGAGGTCAGAAGCAGCCAAGGTTAGACCAGCATTGGACGAGGAACAGATGAAAAAGTTCTTTGTCTCGGCACAGGATCCACAGTGTTATGAAAGGCTAATGGTCATTGAGAACCATAAGTTCTTCGATATCATCAAACTCGGAGAAAGAATTGAAGAGGGTATTAAAAGTGGGATGGTGAAAAATTTTGAGGCACTGTAGGCCACGAATAAAGCATTGAAATCAGGTGGTATATCGAAAAACAAAGATGTGGGAACAATAATGGTTTCCCAGGGACCCAAAATCCCATTTGTATACCAGACCCCTCCTAGATATTCCCAACCAGCCACTGCTTACCATACATATAACTCCCAACCATCTTACTTTTAGTCACCTCCAACTCGTCCAAACTTCCCAAGACCCTGGCCTAACTTTGATGGCAAACCACCCAAATAGTACACCGCCATTGCTGAACCCATCGAGCGGTTGTACAAAAGGTTGAAAGTCGCTGGATATGTCACACTTATTCCCGCTATGGCAATAGAGAATTCATCTCAATGGGTTAATCCAAACAAGACCTGTGTATATCATTCCGACATGAAAGGACACTATTGACGAATGCCGCACCTTGAAAGACAAGATACAAACACTAATTGATAGTAAGATCATACAGGCGAAGGAAGCTGCACCCAATGTCTGCAATAATCCTCTCCTAGATCATAGGGGTGGAGGGGTCAATGTGATAGAAACTGATAAAGGGTGGGATTCCGAGGGATCAATTGGACTTATCAAAGAGGGTGACGATCCTAAGAAACCCGCAGTCAGACTCAATCCTATTATAGTGCAGATACAACCGCCAGTTAAGGTTGAGGTAACCGCGTCAGTTCCATTTGAAGTTGAGGTAGCACCACCTGCAGATGCGCCTATTCCATTTGAGGTGAAAGTAGCCACGCCTTTCACAGTAACTGTGGCATCCACACCACCCTTCAGTTCTAACGTTGTACCTTGGGATTATATGGCCGAGGCTAGAAGAAAGGGAAAGTCAAAGATAGAAGAATCTGGTGCTGCACAAGGGGTGACTAGAACAGGAAGGGTTTATACACCTAAACACTTAAGAGAAACCAGTAAGCAAGCTTCTAGCAAACCACCTGTTATTGAAACCGGTCCAGATGACCTTTGGAGGAAAGTACAAGCAAGAGAGTATTTTGTTGTTGATCATTTGAACAAGACTCCCACTCAGATATCTATCCTGTCGCTGGTACAAAATTCAGAGGCACACATGAATGCTCTATTAAAGGTGTTGAGTGAAGCATATGTACCCAACAACATCACTAGTGAAGCATATAAATTACTTTCAACGTTCAGAAATCTATGAGGAAACCCNGCAGAGCTCTTATTGATTGTGAGACTGGTGAACTGAAGATGAGGCTTAACAATGAAGAAATCACTTTCAACGTTCAGAAATCTATGAGGAAACCCAGTGAGTTCGCCAACTGCTCTCTGATTGATGCTGTGAATGTGCTACCAGAAAAAGATGATGTTTTCCTGTCTGTTGGGAACCCTTCGGATGAATATTTCATGAATATGGATGATGTGAATGGTGAAGAACTAGCAGATTTGGTGTCAGAACTTGAGGAAAAAGATGTATGGGAACAGGCTCTCGAATTTGATTCATTAANTTCAACGTTCAGAAATCTATGAGGAAACCCAGTGAGTTCGCCAACTGCTCTCTGATTGATGCTGTGAATGTGCTACCAGAAAAAGATGATGCTTTCCTGTCTGTTGGGAACCCTTTGGATGAATATTTCATGAATATGGATGATATGAATGGTGAAGAACTAGCAGATTGGGTGTTAGCACTTGAGGAAAAAGATGTATGGAAACAGGCTCTCGAATTTGATTCATTACATTTAGAGAAAAGTGAGAACCTGCAGGCCAAGCCATCTAGTGAAGCACCACCCATGTTAGAACTGAAATCGGAGGATGCTGATGTGGTAGAAAAGATACTAGATTTAACCAAAGACATCGATGATACATACTTTGTTGAATCTAGTGTCGTTATTGTTGAGGATGCTGGTACATAATCCAACCATATGTTCAAATTGTGTTTGGGTAATAATATGCAAATAGAGTTATCCGAACCACCTGATGAGTTGAGAGATAAAGAACAAGATGCCTACATTATTGAGTTCTTCTTGCCAGAAAGTAAGGAGTACACATTTTGTCGCAAGGTCAAGAAACGCAGATTATTACATGGTTTTATTGGGCCGGGCAGATTTGTTCAACCACCCCATGAGCATGATCATAGAGCAGAATCAAATATGGGGGTTCAATTCAAAAGTTCAAAGTGGAGGCATAAAGTAATTAAAGCATGTGCTCAAAGGAGCATGAAAGCGAGGGGATGTCGACACTAGTGGACCAGGGAGTTTCTTACACCTTCCTTTTATTTCCAATTTTGTCTATATGTGATGCATTGAGGACATTGCATGATTTAAGTGNAAGTTTTTTATTTTTAAAATAAGTGTTTTTTTTTAAGAAATATGTGGACTCTTCCTGATGATGGATCTCCTAGACAGTTTTCTTGAAGGAAATGAGTCTAAAGAAAATAACAAAAAGATATTTTTTTAGGTGGTGTAGTAATTCCCCCTTGGTTTTTCTTTGGACCACGGTTCTTTTCCAAAGGTTTTCAGTTGAACTGGGTGTAGGTAGTTTTTAATTTTTAGGAGTAGGAGTCACATGGTTAAGGGCTTAATAGGAGCAGTATCTCGAAACGTGTTAATTCATTGAGAATAGTCAATACTTTGGTTGTGACGCTTAGGCTCAATTTTCGACTCTACAATAAATACCTTAAATCATGGATTCTTAAGATTTGCCTAACTACTTTGACTGGAGTGTCGTGATAAGTCCAATCCTGAGTGAGTTATGTGCCAAGTGTGTGTGGGATTTGTATGTTATTTTGTGCATTGCATCTGATGTCTAGAACTAGCCCCGTGTGTGTGCGAAGTGAAATAGAAGTTTTATTCAGTCGTGGAAGTGATATAGGCATTTCTTTCTTGAGCCAATTATCTATATTTTACCCACCTGTTTGTGTTGTATCGTCGTTAACCCCGTTGAGCCTAAAATCCTGTTTCTTTGGCAACCACATTACAAGCCATATTCCCTTTTGTTTGAATCGATCTTATATTTGAAACTTGTCACCTCTCGTAAGCACTGGAAATGTATGAAATATGAAACAGTTAAAGTGTGGGGTGGTAGGTTGGTTTGTGAGGGGAATAATTTAAATAAGGAGAAAGGTGCACGTTTGAAAAAAATAATAAGAGTCACTTGAAAAAATAAGAAAAAGAAAAAGAAATAAATGAACAATTGTGTTTTGTTGAAAGAAAAATATATGTGGTGACTCTTAACGTAATTGTGCCTAAAGAAATGTGGGGTAATAACATCGTTGTGAAGGTGGAATTTGGCTATATTGAGTTTGAGGTTGAACGGTAAAGTTATGTATTAAAGTGCTTAGGGAGGTGTAGTCACTCTTATATCCAAATGTATCCTACCCGTCCCGCAGCCTACATTACAACCGAATAAAGTCCTACTTGATCCTAGACTGAATGAGCTCGATTAGTAGAGTATTACACTACGGGCAAGCCTATGGTACGTTTTGTGTGGCACATGAATGTTTTATTTCTGAGATCGAGTGAATTCTTTCGATTTTGAGTTCCTAAGTGTTCTTAAATTTTACTGTGTGAGGTATTAGCTCTTTGATTTGGTGAGGGCACATGATTCATGAAGGAAAGGTAATGTTATTGACCTCTAAGTTAGAGTAGTTAGTGAATTGTGAATAAAGCATGGTATTTGTGAGTCGATTATTGAGGCGAGGATGTCTGTCACACCTTTGTGCTTGAAATGTTTTAAATATTCTTGGTATAACGTGTTAAGGGAGTTTATTAATAAGTTGTGTACATGAGTGTAGTTTGATTTCCCGAGGACGAGCAAAGGTTTAAGTGTGGGGTCTTGATGCGAGGCTAGAATGCATAGTTTAATATGTAATATACCTTACATTTGAGGTGCATTAATGATAAAAATACACTTGTTATGTGCTTAATAGAGTTTATTTTATGTGTAGGTGAATTGGAGATGGAAACGGAGCTAAAGGGATGCAAATACGTCGAAAATACGCAAAAGGAGACACCCGGGCGATAGCCGGGCGTTTGCCCCCTAAAGCCTGACCCTACCTGGCGTTAGGGGGGCGTTTACCCCATAAGTCCAGGCAGCTCCTAGCGTTAGGGGGGCGTTAAGGCCCAAACGCCAGGCCTGCCCTGGCCTTAGGGGTGCGTTAGATCCCAAACGCCCCGGGTCCCCAGTTTCGGCCAAATCCGAGTTTTGACGAGTTAAGTGTTTCCCAATTGAAATAGAAGTCTCTCACATGGTTAGGGTTCGCCCTAAACATATAAATAGACACCAAACAACACAACTTAAAGAGGACGGAGGAGATTCAGAAGGATTTCGAAGGATTCAACAAGAAAACACCATAGAAGTGACAAACATTGATTTCTACATCTAGTATTCATTACTTTGTATTTCAATTATGCAATTTATTTTAGTTTTGATTCTCAATAACATGAGTAGCTAAATTCTTTAGTCTAGGGTTTTGGTAGAACCCGTTGGGGATTAATTCATTGTGATATTAATATATTTTGGTTGATTAATCTCTTTTTTTTTCAACTACGTTCTTATTATAGTTGATTGAAAGGGCCCTAATTAACTATTCCTATTTATTATGTATCTACTNAGTGCGTTTAGTAAATTATCATAATTACTTGAGAGAGATTTATGATAGTTAGAGCGTTCATGATTGACAGAGATAGCCAATTAAACTATAAGACATATCCAAGGAAGAATTCACCAACGGAGGAAACCATAATCTTAGACCCTTTATTTTCATTGTTTACATTATATTGTTAGTTAATTGCTAATTTATTATTTTGTTATTAGATTTAGTAAACATCACCAATTGATATTCAAAAGTCTTGAGAAAAGTGATTAAGTAACAGTTTAGTATTTTAAAGACTTAATTGATACGTAAATTCCCTGTGGGAGCGACTTTGGGCGTAATACCCCAGATTATATTTGCAGCGCCCGTTTAGTCTTTCTATAAGACATAGTTGAGCGTGATCAGCTAGATGTTTCAATTACCAGCAGGTTAAGTATGAGCACCAGAGGCCAGGTGGCCTACTTTAGCAGATGCTTATACCTGAGTGTAAGTGGGAGCGCATTACTATGTACTTTGTAGTTGGATTGCCGGGACGTTTCGGAAGTTTGATGCAGTTTGGGTCATTGTGGACAGGTTGACCAAGTCTGCACACTTTATTCCGGTTGTGACTACTTATAATTCAGAGAGGTTGGCTTAGATCTACATTCGGGAGATAGTTCGGTTGCATGGTGTACCTATTTCCATCATATCAGATAGAGGCTCTCAGTTTACTTCTCATTTTTGGAGAGCCACACAAAGTGAGTTGGGGACCCGTGTAGAGCTTAGCACAGCATTTCACCAGAAGATCGACGGGCAGTCGGAGAGGATAGTTCAGATTGTAGAGGACATGTTTAGGGCATGTGTGATTGACTTTGGAGAGCAGTAGGATCGGTTTTTTCCCTTGTCCGAGTTTTCTTATATCAACAGTTATCAGTCCAGCATCGAGATGGCTCCATTTGAGGATTTATATGGTCGGCGATGTCGTTCTCCAATCAGGTGGTTTGAGCTTAGTGAGGCTAAGTTGTATGGTATAGACTTGGTGAAAGATGCCTTGGAGAAGGTAAAGTTGATTCAGAAAATACTTCACAAAGCACAGTCTAGATAGAAGGGTTACACGGACCAGAAGGCGCGTGATGTATCATTCATGGCAGGTGAGAAGGTTCTCTTGAAAGTCTCACCGATGAAGGGTATTATGAGATATGGAAAGAAGGGAAAGTTGAGCCCCAGATTTATAGTCCCATTTGAGGTGTTAAGGCGAGTTGGGGAGGTCTTCTATGAGCTTGCTTTACCTCCCATCTTATCGAGATTTCATCTAGTTTTTCATGTATCTATGCTTCGGAGGTATCACGCCGACTTGTCTCATGTGTTAGACTTCAGTACTATTCAGCAGGACGAGAGCTTAGGTTATGAGGAGGAGCCAGTTGCCATTATTGATAGACAGGATCGCTAGTTGAAATCCAAGAGTATTTCTGCAGTAAAGGTCCAGTGGAGGGGCCAACTAGTCTAGGAGGTGACCTGGGAGTCCGAGGAGGACATGTGGAGCATAAATCCACGCTTATTTAGCACTTCAAGTATGAATCTAAACCCGTTCGAGGATAAATGTTTATTTAAGAGGTGGAGAATATAACGATCCGACCGGTCATTTTTCTTTCTAGAATCTCGTGCCCCAAAATAACACTTTATGTACTTGCTTTTATTGATTTATGACTTTCGGGGATGGTTGGTTCGGGACTTGGAAGAGTTTGGGCTGGAATCGTAACACTTAGTTCCTTAAGGTTGACTTAGAAGGCCACGTTTGACTTCGATCAACATTTTGAGTAAACGACCTCGGAATCGGGATTTGACGGTTCCAATAAGTTCGTCTGATGATTTCGGACTTAGGCGTGTGTCTGGAACGGGTTTCGGATGACCTGGGAGTGTTTCGGCACCTAATAGTGAAAGTTCATTCCTTAAAGATTTTGAATTTCTTTAAATTTGGTTTGGAGTTGCTTTTTATGATATCGAGGTCCGAACAGAATTTCGAGGCCGATAATAGTTTCATATTGTCATTTAAGACTTGTACGAAAAATATGGTGTCAATCCGAGTAGTATAAGTGTGTTTCGTTACACCGGAGGTAGAATGAAGAACATGAAGTTCATAAGTTTGATTCAATTGGTTAGGGGGTGATTCTTAGATTTAGCATTGTTTCGTGCATTCCGAGGGTTTGAGAGAGTCCGTTTTATGATTTCAAACTTGTCGGTATATTCGGGCGGGGCCTCGGGGCCCCCGAGCGTCAATTGGGCGAGGCTTGAGTTAAGTTAGAGAATGTTAGAAGGAGCTGAAGCTCCAGACTTCTGTCAAAACCACACCTGCGATTGGCCAACCGCAGGTTCGAGATCGCAGAAGCGGCCAATCCCTCACAGGTGCGACCCAAGGGGAGGAGCCCAGGAACCGCAGATGTGGCTCCTCTTCTGCAGAAGCGGCCCCTAGACCGCAGATGCGTCCCTAGCTAGCCCGGCCAAATTTTGTTGATGCGGACCTTCCCCTGCAGAAGCGAGATCGCAGATGCAGTTCTCTAACCGCAGGTGCGAACATCGCTGAAGGCAGTGCCTTCATTTAATACGGGGAATGTGTCAATTTTTACACATTTCATTCATTTCTTGGGCGATATGGGTGCTACCAAAGAGGGGATTTCAGCCTAGCATTGTGTGGTAAGTTATTTCCACTTAATGTGAGTTAAATACATAGTTTAGGGGTAGATTACACCATGTAAAATTAGTGAAAATTGTGGGTTTAGAGGAAGAACCTAGGGTTTTGATAAAAATATGATTTAACCACAAAATTCATTAGGGAATGAACTAAAAATCATATATTCTTGATCCTTAGGTAATGGTAACAACCTCCATCAAATATTTCCATAATTCGGGCACGTGGGCCCGGGGATGAAATTTAGGAAACTTGTATTTAGGGTTGGGAAATTACTTTAATAGTTAGAATATGAACTCTTGGGTTTTTATTGACTAGTTCTTACCTCATTTGAATAGTTTTGGTTCATTCTGCTCCGAATAGAGGGTTTGAGTGCGTTCTTGAAATTGGAAGTAATATTTGGAGCAAGGTGAGTCTCCTTTTTGACCTCGTAAGAGGGAAAAAAACCCCCTATGTGAATTAAATAAATGTATGTGACTATCTGTGGGGGCTACATACGTACGTGGTGACGAGAGTACGTGTGTAGCTACTATTATGCTAATTGTCTGGGTAGTTTAGGACCCGTATCATGCAATACTTGCAAATACTTACGTTCTTGCTTCCTACTGAGATCACCTAGGACATGCTAGAAATTGTAAATAAATACAAACTAATGTACGCACTTACTTGAGAACTTGTATGAATTTATTTGACTATAAATGATCAATGTGTGCTTACTTGATAATAATTGCTAATTGTGGATCGGGCCGATCGCCTTGGTAGAAATAGATGCATCTATGGTTCGTGCCATTCAACCTTCTGGCAGTGCACAGTTTATTATTATGTCGGACCAGGCCGTATGACCTCGGCATGATGTGCACATGTTATTTATGTGGAACTTTTCCGTGATATACTCTGCTTAAGTGCTTGAAATATACTTATTACATGACACGACTGAAATTGATATACTGTTAAGAATTAATATCCTATTTCTCCTTGTTTCGGAACTTTCATCATATTCATGCTATTCATGCTTAGTGTAACACCTAAATATTATTGATATTGGCCTTAGTAAGTGTCAAGTCGACCCCTCGTCACTACTTCTTCGAGGTTAGACCAGATACTTGCTGGGTACATGTTGTTTATGTACTCATATTACGCTTATGTACTTAACTGTGCAGGATCTGAGGCAGGTGCATCTAGTTACCCGTCTGCGCGCGTTCCTGATTTCTGATCGAGATCTCACAGAGAGTTGCCCCTTCAGAGCCGTTCAACAGCATACCGAAGTTCTATTCTTTTATTATTGTTATGTACTGTCTATTCTGTTTCAGGCAGTAGGATACTGGTATTTTTGTGCATTCTACTAGTTGCCCTAGTACTTGTGACACTAGTTCCTGCCACACACTTTGTAGACTATTATTTTGGGTTGTATCTCTATTACTATGAACTTGTTAATTATCGCATGTTTTAAATTTAAGTTTTAGTAAATGTTTTTTAAAATAAATGAAACTCATTAGTTGATTAATGTTGGCTTGCCTAACCTCGGTGTTGGGCGCCATCGCGACCTAAATTGGAAATTGGGTCATGACAATGGCAATGTTGGGCGCCCCAACAACCTATAGTGGATTTTTGGTCGTGTCAGATTGGTATCGGAGCTTTAGGTTCACTTGGTTCTCAAGAGTCATAAGCAAGTCTAGTAGAGTCTTGCATATCGGTATAGAGACATTTGTGCTTATCTTTTAGAGGCTACAGGGCTGTTAGGAGCACTTCCTTTGTTGATTCCCCATCGTGTGATTTGATCTCATCGAGGATTTTGCCTTCATATCCTTCCTAATCACTGTTACACGATGTTGAGAGCTTGTTATCAATGGGGCATCCAAAACTTGCAAAGTTACTACAAATGAAGCGCATGATGTATCTCTTTGTGTATTCGAGCGAGCTATTATCGTCATCCCGTGGAAGGGTGTTTATCGTGCAGTTTTGATGTAAATGGTAGGGTGTTTATTTATGGATCGCGGCATGTTTAAATTAGGCTTTATTTGTTTATGACCAGCATGTTTCTGTACACTTAGCACCTACTTCTTACATGCCTATGACTGGTACATTAGTTTCACCATGGCCTTAGGTGTTAATCTGACCTAACACTGTACCCCCCTGATCCCCTAGACCCTTAGAAGTTTCATGATTGCATGTCTGTGTGCTTATCTGTTTGCTGTATGTATGCCCCTTACATGCTCTGTATTTGTCCCTAATCCCATTACCCCTATTTGTGATTGTTGGACTATCCTTCCTTGTGTGATGTTAAGCTCCCATTTCCTTCTTCAAAACTGTTTTCTTACTCACTCTTTCTCAAAATTGTTCCTTACTTAAATCCTTTTAAGTAAAAGCACTCTCACACACACTCTTAGAAGTTTAAGTTCAGCCCCCTTCGTGTGAGCATTGCTTTGGGAACCCTTTGAGTACCCTCTGAACTCTGACACACAAGGCTGGCACTTCTACACTGCACATGTTTAATTCTTTTAGCTATGTCTGGGTGTGAGTACTACCCGGGAGCCTTTGAGGTCCATAGGGAACCCTGACACATCCGGATTATGAAAAGGCTATGCAACACCATAAGGCAGTGAGGTTTGGAAGATCTGGGCCTAATTGAAGGCTCCCTATAGAAGTAACTTCTTATTTTCCTTTGGTTGTGTAATTCATAAATCCCTGGCCTATAATAGTTTGTGAACAACTCAGGGGATGGATAGTGAAAAGGGAGGGGTAGCTACGTATGCATTAGCTATTAAAGGGATAAAAATTATGCTATTAGACTTTATTTACTATCTGTGCAATAGAGATCATGTTTAGGCTCATATGTTCATATTCACGCATTAGAAATCATGTTTATTAGGTCTCAAGCCCACTGTTTTAGCATGTTCACTTTTGCTTAGAAAAATCCTCCTAATAAATGGTATTTTCTACTGTCGTGTTCCACACTGCCATGTACGCTTAGAAATCTTGCCCTAGGCTAAACAACATTAAACTAAATTATCACTCTAGCATCTTCTGAAACCATGATTAATATTGTAATTACTGAGAATTTAGAAATCATGCATAGGAATTCTGCATACGCATCATTCTGCATCTCTATATGTGCATTAGATATCATGTTGTAGGGCCCTAATCACTCAACTACATTTAGTCTAATTACTAAGGTATAAAAAGTATAACCACCCATTCAGTTTTTCTCTAAATAATAACTGGCAATGCTTCTGTGTTCTGAACAACCTAGAACATCATGTTTAGGTAATAACTTGCAACAGTTCCTTTAATAATTCTTTTAATATACACTGTCCCCGCCTAGTCAAGCCTTAGGTGACTAATTTTTTCAAAAATTTAGAAATCTGTCTCTCTTGTCTGCGGGGCTTAACACTAATAGGTATTTCTTTTAAATCAGTAGGCAAATTTATTAAGAGCATGTTTTCCTTAAGTTATAAAACAAGTCTGCCTATCTGTTTATTCTTTGAATTCACCTAGATACCATGTCTTAGGATCTTAATTAACAATACTGCGGAGCAAAAATATGTTTGGGTCGTGCTCATTATATGCATTATCTGCGGAGCAAAAATATGTGCCTCCTATATGCTCCTATGTGTTTCCCACTAACTGCAATCCTATATGTTCCTTGCTTGTCGCCTTAGAATCTCACCCCTTTAAACCTGAGGGTCTGCCTAGTACCTACCTTTTAGGATAGTAGTCCTAAAATCCTCCAGGACTGATAAGGTGGGACGGGTAATAGCATGCAATAGAATCCGTGACCAACACGCGCTTTAATCACCTTTACGGGGTGGGAAGGGTAGAATATGGATATGATGACCGGTGCGCTAGTACCACGTGTAGCTTCTCTTCGAGGAGTGATTACCGGGTATTGCATTGATGTGATCCATATTATTATAAACCTAGGACAGTTATATACGATAGTTCGTAATTACCCCTACTGTTTTTCTGAACACTTGTATGCTTAAGACTTAAATCCCCTCTTATTTGAGACTTTACTTGTTATTTGCTATTTGTACAAATTCACGAAACCATTTGGCCAGGAACCACACTTGTGGATCCTTAGGGGTGCCTAACACCTTCCCCTTAGGATAATTCAAGCCCTTATCCAAATCTCAGGTTACCAACGTGGTTGTAATTGAACCCCTTAGGTGCCCTAACACACCATTAAAATCGTTAGGTGGTAGCCAGACTCTCCAAAATATGCAAACCCCCTTTCCCGAAAGGAAAGAGTTGTCCCAACCAATGTCATGAACCCGGTCCTCCACTTAGGAGGAGGAAGAAAAGGGTGCGCGACACCACCAGTAAACTTCCTTGAGGTCATGATACATTTTTCGTAGAATCTGGGTGCACAGAATATCTAGAAGTATGAGCTTCTGCCATGATTATTTCCCGAAGACCATCCACGTTTGGAACACATAGCCGCCCTTGGTATCGTAATGGGCCGTCATCCATGCCAAGAGAAAAGCTGTAGTCTTAATTATGAGTCCCTTCCTTCAGCTGCACCAACACTGGATCATTGTATAGTTTCTCCTTGACTTCTGCTACAAGCGATGATTCTTCCCTATTCCACACAATCACTCCCCCTTTATTAGAATCCACAAGAAGAACTCCCAAACTGGAAAACTGGTGGACCTCCCAGGACAAGGGCCTTTAACATGCCCCTAAGTGAGCCAAACTACCCATAGATTTCCTACTAAGAGCATCCGCCACCACGTTAGCTTTCCCCGGATGATACAAAATGTTGATGTCATAATCTTTGAGAAATTCAAGCCGCCTTCTCTGCCTCAAGTTTAATTCGATCTGTCCTTTAAAATGTATTGAAGGCCTTTGTAGTCCGTGAATACATCTACATGGACCCCATACAAAATAATGACGCCAAATTTTTAATGCAAAAACCACCGCCGCAAGCTCTAAGTCGTGACTTAGATAGTTCTTTTCATGATTCTTAAGTTGTCTTGAAGCATAAGCTATAACCTTACCATGTTGCATCAATACACACCCAAGGCCGATCCTCGAAGCATCGCAATACACCACAGACCCTTTGTACCCTCCGGCAGGGTCAATACCAGTGCCGAAGTCAATCTTGATTTCAATTCATGGAAGCTCCTTTCACAAGCTTCGGACCACTAGAATTTAACCGTCTTGTGCGTCAATTTTTTCAATGGAGAGTCAAGAGTGGAGAACCCCTCCACGAACCTCCTATAATACCCCGGCCAAACCCAAGAAACTACGAATCTCTGTTGGAGTAGTAGGTCTTGGCCAATCCTTCACCGCCGTAATATTTTGAGGGTCAACCTTTATTCATTCTCCGCAGACGACATGGCCTAGGAATGTAACAGATTCAAGCCAAAACTCTCATTTCGAGAACTTTGCATACAATTGGTGTTGATGAAGAGTCTGCAGAACTGCCTTGAGGTGGTCGGCGTGATCCTCTCGACTTCATGAATGTACAAGGATGTCGTCAATGAATACAATTACAACAGAGTCAAGGAACGACTTGAAGACTCGATTCATAAGATCCATGAAAGCTGCGGGGGCATTTGTGAGCCCGAAAGACATCACCAAAAATTCAAAGTGCCCATACTGGGTACTGAGAGTTGTTTCCAAAATATCCTGCTCCTTTACCTTCAGTTGATGTACCCGGACCGCAAATCAATTTTGGAGAAGAACTTAGCACTTTGTAATTGATCAAACAAATCATCTATTCTAGGAAATAGGTATTTGTTTTTGATTGTGACTTTGTTGAGTTGTCGGTAATCAATACACATCCGCAGTGATCCATCTTTCTTTCAGACAAAGAGACCCGGTGCGCCCCAAGGCGACAATCTCTGTCGGATGAAACCTTTCTCTAGCAATTCCTTTAGTTCTTTTAATTCTGTCGGCGCCATTCTATAAGGTGGAATTCATATAGGCTGTATGTCTGGCATCACATCAATCCCAAAATCAATCTCCATGTCTGGAGGAATCCCAGGGAGCTCATCTGGAAAGGCATCGGGGAATTCATTCACAATGGGAACGGATTCAAGGGTAGGCACCTCAACAACGGTGTCTGTAACTCGGACCAAATGATAGATACACCCCTTCCTAATCATCATTGTGGCCTTAAGGTAAGAAATAAACCTACCTTTTGTCATAACACTATTCCCCTACCACTCAACAACTGGCTCATTAGGAAACTCAAGCCTCATAAATCTGGTTCGGTAGTCGAGTTTGGCAAAACATGAATATAGCCAGCCCATTCCCATTATTACATCAAAATCATTCATCCCCAGTTCAATGAGATCAGCCATGGTATCCCGGCCATGAACCCTGACAACACAATCTTTATAAACCCGTGCAACCGTAATATACTCGCCAACCAAAGTAGATACAGATTATGGCTCATGAAGTTGTTCCGGTTCTATCCCAAAGCTCGAACCAAATAAGGGCATACACATCAAGAGATTGAACAGTCAATATACCTGTGCCGACATCTGGGGAAGCCTTTGCACTTTGTCGACCACTCATAGCATAGAACCGGCTGGGTCCTCCCGAACTTTGTGCACCACCCCTAGCTGCACCACGCCCTGTAGGTGCTGAAGAACCTCGAGCTAGAGGGGGTGCTGAAGATGTAGTAGCCGTAGGATTGGGTGACTAAGATGTGCCCATGCCTGCACCCTGACGGGATGCACGACACTCTTTCTGAATATGGCCCATCATTCCGCATCCGTAACATACTAGCATGTCCAGGTAGCAGACTCCCAAATGTTCCCTCCCCCACACTTAGGGCATGTGGCCCTCTACTGCTGCTGAAATATCCTTCCTGATCGGCCCAGATGGTGGGACCCCCTACTGCCCTGACCGGGCCTAAACCGACTCCCCTACTGCTATCTGCGCACTGATGCGGGGCACTGACTGAAGACTAGCATAAGACTGGGATGTCTCTGATTATCCTCCTCTAAAAGATGATCTCCCAGCTCCGAACGAATCCCCAAGGTTGCTTGCTGATCGGGACCTATTACTACTTTCTCGTTCCATCCTAAGCTTCAACGTTCGAGCCTCTGTAGCTTGGGAAAATGGCACAATCTTTCCACAGTTCATGTCAGAATTTAGAGCAGTTGTGGCGGCTTCATTAATAGCCAAAGGGCTAAGGCCCTGCACAAATCGGTGCACTCTATCCTCCATAGTCAACATCATATGAATAACATATTTTGTCAGGCGCACAAACTCCATGTGGTACTCCCACACACTCTTACTACCCTATTTAAGGGTCTCAAACTCCACCGCATAGGCTGCCTTAGTCTCGAAAGGCAAGAAATGATCTACGAAGGCATCCGCAAACTCACCCCACCCCACCCCACTGGAGGGCTCTCCTCCCCGCGAGAATCCTCCCACATCTTAAATAAGGAATATGCCACCCCTTTGAGACGATAGGAGGCCAACTCTACTCCCTCCGTCTTAGTGGCATGCATAACTCAGAGAGTCTTATGCACCTCATCAATGAAATCTTGAGGGTCTTCCCCGGAATCAGTACCTGTGAACACTACAGGGTCTAATTGAAGGAACCTGTTTACCCTAGAACCAGAAGAATCCCCTTGCAAGCTGAAGGAGGTAAGGGCAACATTTGACCTCTAGGCCTGAGAAGCTACCAACTGTGTCAGCATCTAAATAGCTCCCCTAAGATCCCCATCAGAAATACCGGGACCGGAAGCTGGGGCTGGAGGTGGAACAGGGACATCGGTGGGAGGGATTGTGGCAGCCACCGCAGGAGTAGGGACTGGGGTAGTATGGTCTATAGTAGAAGAATCAGGCAGTGTAGTAGTCGGGGGATCGTCCTCGCCCGCACTATCAAGTTGGGAATCAATATCCACTCCTGGGGTGGCATTGACCTCTTGGCCAAATCTCGCTTTCTTCCTAGGTTCCATTTACTGAAAGTTAGAATAATGCACAAGTTAGGGGAAGACAACCTCACATTCGACTCTATCGCATGATATATAACAACAATGAAGGGTATTATTCCTAAATGTCCGAGTAGCCCCCTAATTATTGATGTGGTCGACAACACACCGATAAGAACGGATCTACTAGACACGGCTCCAAGACATCCTAGGATACTTTAAAACCTTAGGCTCTGATACCAAGTTTGTCACGCCCCAAACTTGGGGAGCGCGACCGGCGCTCAACTGAGTGAACCCGGTCGAGCAAGCCTTCTAAACCTTTCCTACGCGACTCATTCATAATATAAAAAGAGAACGCATCACCATTTGTTAATCAGAGGAGAGATCAGTTTTACAAATATACAGACGATTACTAGTTCACTCCTCCTCATATACATTATACCATAGCAAAGTTCTCAAAAGTACATACATTTTACAAATTAGTGGGAAAGACTTTCAAAATACAACTTGATCCGATTACCACCCCAACACCCATACATGACCCACATAAACATCTACGGAGCCTCTAAAGATACGTAAGACAAACATGACAATGCCGGTAACAAGGCCCCGACTATACCTCAAAGTGTGGTAACTTATACAAAAGATGAACAACATATTCTACAGATGACCCCGGGAAGAAACAGGGCTCACCAAGACTGCTGTGAGCAGAAGGAGAGAGAGGGCACCAATATCGGCGATCAGCGCTATATGCGATGAAAGAACCTACATCCATTCAAAGATGTAGCGCCCTCGATAAAAAGGACATTAGTACTGTCGAATAGTACTAGTATGTAAGACAAACACCAATCTTAGTCGAATGAACAATGAAATAAAAGGGAAGGCAGTCATAATAATCAAATAGTGCTTCACAAAAATACAAAGAACACCAAGTAAGGATCACATAGTTTCCAATTCAGTCTTTCCATCTTTTTAGGCTAATAATCCTTAGTGCCAAGTGCCACAAATCATAATGCCACCGTATTTTTACACGGAGTCCGATCTCAGCCCGATAGGCTAAGCCATCCCAAGTGAGACATATCCAAATTCATAATGATAATAAATGACCCAGTATAAATGCACCATGTGTACAACATGGCGTCTGATCTCGGCCTGATCGGCTAAGCCATCTCACTTGGGACATAGCCACTTTCAATTGTTCACATTTCCCTCCCATATTTTATTACATAGTTCTTGGCACTTGGACACATGTTACAATCCAAGTCTTTTTACCTTCTTATTCGTTCAAATAATATTTTCCTTTATATTGAAAAGCACCATCACATAGGGAATTGCACACATAAGGGAGGGAGCTCGGGGAATCATAATCACATTCTTAAATAGCATGTTGACACGGTAAATGTTCAGAACGATCATGGAACGTGAAGCTTTCAACTCAACATATTAAGACATTCAACTCAAGTACGACCTAGTCAGGAATTTACACCAAATAATCCGACATCAGGAGCTCGATTCTAAGAAGAAGAGAGTTATCCATACATGCCATAGTTGAGTTTTCTTTAGAGTTTTTAGACGATCCCGGTTTTTAGCAACTTCAATCTATTCTAACAATATAGAAAAATTGAACCCAAAATTAGGAGAATAGTCATAATTCTAGCTCATTAGGGCATTTTTCCAATCATTAGGTGTGCATTACTGTTCTTAGGCCTTTTACTAATCATTCTACCATTCTTCCACCCATTCTTAGTTTAATAAATCCCCTCCCATTCTAGGAATACATGCATGCAAGAAACTTACCTCCCCCACACCACATTTACTTCACCAATTATTCCCTTTTTCACTTGACCTTTGAATTTGGAGGGTAGGGTATAGGTTCTTACCTTCAATATATTCTTCAATCTTATGGCCTTCTTGAAAATTTTCAAGCATCTAGTATGAATGATGAATACTAGTGGATGTATGATCTCTCTCTTTCTACGAACCCCTTTTTCTCACTCTATAATATCAGAAAATGGCTCAAAATGATGTGCGATATGTGTTTTTATCGAAATAGAGTCGGGTCTAAAAATAAGAAAAATGGATGCCCCGTCACAGATATGCGGTGGTATATGCGACCACATAATGGATATGCGGTCCGCAAAGTGACCGCAGAAATAGCCTCCAGGAAGATGAATTTTATGACTGAGTATGCGACAACTATGCGGTCTGCATACCTATTCTGTGGTCGCATAATGCACCGCAGAACTCCCTTCACAGAAACCCAAGAGAGGTTATGTGGTCAATGTGCGGTCCGCATATTGATTATGTGATCGCATAATCGATCGCAAAACTGGCCTCAATTTGGCCAGATTTTCTGCTCCACTCTACGGCCATTATGCGGTCTGCAAAGTGATTATGTGACCGCATAGTGGGTCGCATAAATGCGTAAATCTGAGAAATATTTTCTTCTCAGTCCACAGGGTACTGTTCAATCCAAAAAGTACGAACCAAGGCGAGCTATTATAATAAGTAACTTGGCACTGTGAAATCTAGAGTTTTTGATTAAGAATTTTACGGGTCCTTACAGTTACCTGCAATTTGTCTAAATACCTTCGCATTCGTTCCTCTTTTTATTCGAACGTCCCATTGACTTGATTTACCACGAGGAGGGAATCGCACGTAGCTTCGACCACCTCGTCCCTTAGGATTTTAGCCAATTCGAGACCTGCAACCATGGCCTCATACTCGGCTTCATTATTAGTCAATTTGACAGTTCTAATAGACTACCTAACTACGTTGCAGGTAGGTGGCTTCACCCCTTTGCGTTCGAGGCACCATCCGTAAAGAGGGTCCAAATTCCCGAGAAAGTCCCCAATGTTAACAACAATTCCTTTTCGACTTTGGGTATTAAGGCCGGCATAATGTCGGCCACAAAGTCTACCAAAGTTTATGATTTGATGGAGGTTCGGGGTCAATATTCGATATTGTACCCTCTAATTTCTATGGCCTATTTGGACAACCGGCCCGAGAGCTCGGGTTTGTGCATAATGTTCCTTAGTGGGTAAGAAGTTACGAGACATACGAGGTGGCATTAAAAATACAGTTTTAACTTTCTAGAGGCGCTTAACAAAGAGAGCACCGATTTTTCTAGCTGAGGATACCTTGTTTCGGCCTCTCCTAGAGTTCTACTAACATAGTAAATAGGAAATTGCGAACCTTCCTCTTCCCGGAGTAGGATTATACTTACCGCTACCTCGGATACCCTCAAATAAAGATATCGATGCTCGTCTGACTTCGGAGTATGGAGAAAGGGTGGACTCGAAAGGTACCGTTTGAGTTCTTCCGAAGCTTGTTTTCACTTCGGGGTCCAAGAAAGGTTATTCTTCTTTTTCTTCTTCGGTAATGAGAAGAACCGATGGCTTTTTTCTGAGGACCTCAATATGAACCGGCCTAGGGCGGTTTTGCGCCCGGTTAACCTCTGAACGACCTTGACACTGTCCACCATGGTGATGTCTTTTATGGCTTTGATTTTGTCGGGATTGATCTCAATCCCTCAGTTGGACACCATGAATTCAAGGAATTTTTTGGATTCGACCCCGAATGTACATTTTTGAAGGTTCAGCTTCATATTTTATCTCTTCAATATGTCAAAGGTTTCCTGAAAATGTTTCAAATGTTCATGTACTCGCGGGGACTTAACTAACATGTTGTCAATATAAACTTCCACATATTTTCCTATCTGTTCTTCGAACATCCGATTTACTAGGAGTTGATAAGTGCCACTGGCATTCTTTAGTTCGAACGGCGTTACATTATAACATTCAGTGCAAAATTTAGTGTTAAAGGAAGTTTTTTCTTGATCGCCCGGCTCCATCCGAATTTTGTTGTACCCGGAATAGGCATCGAGAAAGATAAGTATCTCGTGCCCGGTCGTTGCATCAATCATGCGATCAATGTTAGGCAAAGGAAAAGCGTCCTTAGGGAGCCTTGTTCAAGTCTTTATAATCTACACACATTCTTAATTTATTTCCCTTTTTAGGCACTACCACTATGTTAGCTAACCAATCCAGGTACTTAACTTCCAGATGGAACCTATTTGAAGGAGTTTGGATACCTCATCTTTAATGAATGCATGCTTGACTTCGGACTGAGGCCTCCTCATCTGTTTAACCAGGTGGAATTTCAGATCCAAGCTCAGCTTATGAGTGGTTATTTCTGGCGGGATCCCTATCATATCAAGATGGGACCAAGAGAAACAATATACGTTAGCTATAAGGAATTTAATGAGTTTTTTCCTAAGCTCGGGAGTTAACCTCGTGTCCAGGTATACCTTCCGATCGGGAAAGTTTCTATCAATATAATTTTCTCCAGCTCCTCGACCATTGACTTGGTGGCATCAGAACCATCAGGGGCGATGAACGACCTAGGAACTCCGTAATCATCATCCTTGCCTTCCCCTTTCTTCTCCGGTTTGGTCGGGGCTTGTATCAATGATTGCTATTTAGTTTCTCTCTTCCTAACTGGCTCCGTGTTCTTTGATGTCGAGAGTGCAGACGTAGGGATCACCTCATCGACTGGGAAGATTTCTTTTGCGGTCAGCTGCTCTCCGTAAGTTGTCTTGATTCCTCCCGGTGTGGGAAACATCAGTTCCTAGTGTAGTGTCGAGGGTAATGCCCTCATGTTGTGAACCCACGGCCTTCTGAATAAAGAATTATACCTCATATCCCCCTTGATCACGTAAAATTTGGTGTCCTTAATTGTCTCGGAGGTATTTATTGGCAAGGTTATTTCTCCTTCAGTAGTTTCGCATGCCATTTTGAATTTGTTTATAACCCGGACTGCTGGCACTATTTGGTGTTGTAGACCCAACAACTCTACGACCCCGATCTGATGATGCTGGCCGAGCTACCTGGATCAATTAACACACACTTAACTTGATATTTAATTATAGGTATAGATATTACCAGTGCATCTTTATGCGATTGTACGGTGACTTCGATGTCCTCATCGTTGAACTAAATGGTACCCTCCGAGATGTAATCTTGGGCTCGTTTTTCCCTTGTTATGGACACC
The DNA here is from genome assembly GCA_005239525.1 of Nicotiana knightiana. NCBI lineage: Eukaryota > Viridiplantae > Streptophyta > Magnoliopsida > Solanales > Solanaceae > Nicotiana > Nicotiana knightiana. The sequence goes on along the minus strand of ML391922.1, from coordinate 126,598 downwards.
TTAGTGCGCTTTAGCATTGGTACCTAGGGAACATTGACTCGTTTAGTGATAATGTTGATGACGTGCTGAGGTTCTTCTTGTTCACTCTATTTGTTGGAGTCCCTGTTCCTGAAGTGATTTTAGGCCCAATCACTCAAATATTCCAAGAGATGCCCGTTATTGAATAACGGGGCCACTTTTTCTCTTAATTGTCGGTAGTCCTCAGGTTTGTGGCCATGAGTGCCATGGTACTTACACATCAGTTTAGGGTCTCTTTGGGTAGGGTCGGACTGCAATGGCCGAGGCCACTTGGTATCCTTGATGCATCGGATGGCAGATTTGATGTTGGAAGCATCAACATTGAAGTTATATTCTGATAACCTTAGTGCCTCCCCGGCCCCGAGCGGTCTATTAAACTGTTTTTGCTCATGAGTTCCCAGCTATTGTGGCCTTGACCACACCTCTTCTTGTTTCTTGTAGGGTTATGCCTAGATATGTTACTCTTTCAATCTACTCTATACGGTTGATACCGGCCTTTGTTCGACTTTGGGATGTGGTCGATGACTCTCTTAGACATGTTATTTATTCTGATGGGATAAACGAACCCGGAGGGGCTCCCGAACTGATCATCCTCGACTCTAATTTTTGAATGGTACCTATTATGGACGTTGTCCCAAATCACCACCGGGTACTCTATCAGATTTTATTTCAGTTGCGGCAAAGACAAGGAGCTTCGGGGGTTAAGTCTTTTTTTTGAATGCCTAAACGAACCAATCATCCGCAACTGGAGGCAAGTCCATCCGTTCCATTTGAAACCTCGATATGAACTCCTTGAGCATCTCGTTATCTCTTTGTTTTAACTGGAAAAGATCAGATTTTCTGGTCTCAACTTTGATGGTCTCGGTGTGTGCTTTCACAAAGGCATCCGCAAGCATAGAAAATGACTCAATAGAATTTGGGGGTAAGTTGTGATACCATATCATTGCTCCTTTTGACAGGATTTCTCCAAACTTTTCAGCAAAACTGACTCGATTTCGTCATCTTTCAAGTTGTTTCCCCTTATGGCACACGTGTAGGAGGTCACGTGCTCATTTGGATCTATGTTTCCATTATACTTCAAAATACCGGGCATATGGAACTTCTTCGGGATTGGCTTCGGTGCCGCGCTCGGAGGAAAAGGCTTTTGGACAAATTTCTTGGAGTCCAAGTCTTTCATTATCAGGGGCACTCCTGAGATTTGATCGACTCTGAAGTTATAAGTCTCCACTTTTTTGTCGTTGGCCTCAATTTCTTCTCCCTGGATTACACCCGCTTTGTTAGTTTCTCGAGCATTTTTATTATTTTGGGGTTGGTCCAAGAGTCAGCTTCACCTGGACTTTCTATGGTTTGCTCATTTCTTCGGGTGTTTTCCCGGGTTGGTTCTGGCTCAACTCTGTTGGGGACGCAACTTTGATTTTGCAACTGTGCTATCGCCGCATGTTGGGCTTGTAACATTTCGAAGATCACCCGTAGATTGATCCCGTCACCTTCACCTTCGGGCATACACTAAGTCGTTGGGCGAGCTCCTCCATGAATGATGATCTCAGGGTCGGTCGGCAAGTTGGCGTCGATGGCTACATGTGAGTTAGCGTCAACTGGGTCTGCAACTGGGATCCCGTTGGGATCAGGAGGGGGAACCTCGTTGTTAGGCACTATATTGTTGTTTTCTCCGGTATGGCCAGATTCAGCATCAACGTTCAAGTGAGCAGACTGAGAGTTTAGGTTGACCTGAAATTTAAATCTCCAAGAACAAGCGTAAAATAGAGTGTGTTGTTGAATCTTGTATCGAATTACCACTATTATCCTTAGCGCAATGGTGGGCACCAAACTGTTTAACCTTAAAATGAATAACAATTGAATATATACGCGCTTTTAAGGATATGTGGATTAATCCGATACAAGTGATTAGTAATGTTAGATAAGCAAATGAAAGATAGAATAAATATTCAAACCAGCAGTAATATTGAATCCGGGCACAGTTGTGGGCTTAACAATTTGTCTTCCTTCGGTTCGTAGCCCAAATATATCTATGAAAAGTTATGAACAAGAATAAGAACCTTTGAATAGCTTAGAAACAAAGAAAACAAGTTTATATTGCCTTGATATGCGTGTTACATGTGTTTATTGAATAACAAACTTCTCCTTTATGTAGTAAGGAAGTTTTACCCTAAGTACAATTCTAAGAAAGGTAAAAATCTTCCTTTTCGCTAATCACTGATCTGTTGCTGATACGAGTCGAGATTCATGCCACGATACCCAGTTGGACACGGATATCACGGCCTTTTGTTAATCATACGCAAATGTTTGCTAATGCTTTTCAAGGTCTTAGAACTCGAACGGGATCTGGGTGGCGTGGTCTCAATGGCTCTGAGGACAGGTGTTTTATTCAGGCCTTGATACGAGAGGCTCCTAGCTTCGATTCTGATTTCCTGTAGTTACGTCTTTGCCTCGTTTTTTCCACCGGGAAATCGGAGTGCTCATTAGCCTCGGATTTACCTGTATACACATTTATGAGAGATTCAAGCGACGCGAACAATATAAGACACAAATGATAGAAAACTAAAGCCTGACGATAGAGACACGAAATAAAATATTTACTGTGATTCGTTATCTTAAGGGCCAATTCTAGAATGAATTTTTGCGCAGCGCATAACATGATAATTAGTAAGGGCCATTTTGAGTTTTTAAATTTTATGTTTTAACACTATAGCTAGTTAGCTGGACTTAATTGAATACCAAGAAATGCATTGTGCTAGAAGATGAGCTAAAAGGCTTGGAGATGCCTTATAAACATCTTAACGTGTTTGTGACAGCATTAGAAGATAATTCGAACTCAACTTAGACCCAAAGAGCTACTAAAAATTATGTTTAATTTGGGCTAAAATCTATTCTCAATCAATGATGTGGTTCTACCTGGTTTAAGATGAGCTAGACTTTTTTATTTTTGTTGCTTTTCTTTAATTGGGTTAGAGCTAGTTTTTTTGGGGACTTTAATAATTTTTGGGAAGGGAAGCCTTGGCGTAACTGGTAAAGCTGTTGTCATGTGATCAAGAGGTTACGGATTCAAGTCGTGGACATGGCAGGGGGTCTGTAGTACCCGAAGCACTGGAGTGATCCAATAGCCGGGAAGGGGCCTAGAAGTGCCTACTATTACACCACACTACACTTGGCTCTACACATTTACAGAGCTAACCCCTGTCCAGTGCTCTTGTAGAAATCCAGGGTAAGGTTACGTACAATAGACCCTTGTGGTCCTATCCTTTCCCGGGACCCCGCGCAGAGCGAGAGTTTAATGCACCGGGTTGCCTTTTTTAATAACTTTTGGGTGAAATTTTGATATTGTGAGAGTTAATTTGTACTTCGATTGTATTCTTCATCTTCTCAAGGTAATCTGATTCCTTGTTAAGCTTTTTTCTGCTTCAATAAACTTGATTGGCTTTTTATTCTTATTCCAAGGTTCTTCGTCATTAAACGCAGGATTGTGAAATTGAATTAAAACTCAGACTGGATTTCGCAATTACTTAATTGTTTGAATATTAACAAGATTTCCAATTTATATATTGATTATTGGGTTAGTTTCACTAAGCACATATTTTTATTTACTTTAATTCGCATTATTTTTATTTGTAGATAGTACCGAACTCTCTCCATGAATGGGATTTAACCATCTTTTGAATTCTCATAATTTTAAAATGATAATAATAATAATTATAATAATAATAATAATAATAATAATAATTTTAAAATAGTTCTTATTGCTAAGTGCTAACAGAGTAACAGAGTAAAATATTGATTCAAGAAGCACATAATTTCCATAAAGCAGAAGTCTTCAGAAAAAGAATGAAAACTAATTTCTCACGATCCAAAATCTCAATCCGCCGTGATGGAGTCTAACACACTGGTTAGGCAAGTCAAAACATGATAACGAAGGCAACAAAATAACGAAACTCATAGAAATAACATAAGTCTGAGGTCCCCTCACAATAAAACTGCCAATACAAAGTAAATCCCACCAGAAACTGGTAAGTACTGAGTCATGAGATTCTACAATAGAATAAAAGTCTGAAACTAAACAATAAATACACTGTCTGAACTGTAACAACAATATGAAAGGAAAAGACAAGTCAAACTGCGACCAAGGATGCATCTCTACCTCGCCTCTAGCAAATAGTCCAACAAGCAAGCCTATTGCTGATAACTGGTCCCACACCTAGATCTGCACAATTAAGTGAAGAGTGTAGTATGAGTACAACCGACCCAATGTACTCAATAAGTATCGTAAATAAACACGGCAAGGTAAGAAAAACACAAATTATTAATAATACTAGCTATCACTTGTGTAGTTTCATCCTTTAGACCGGTGCAGAATAATATTGGAATCAAATCATAAGGTTTAGTACGAAAGCTTTCATGTGTATATGTGTACAATATCTCAAATATTCTCTTCTCCGAACATATCTTGGCATAAGAGGTGATAAGTAGTTAAATCAGACAAATGGTCAAGAAAATTGCAAGTAAAGATGAAATGCAAAATTCAACAAAACACTGGCAAGATTTCCTCACATTTACATATCCATAACAAATCATTTATCAGTTTCCTCAATAATCGCGTGTACACCATCAAGAGAGAAACATGAGAAGATGACCCTAGGAGGATAAATCCATATCCACACGCAAGCACGACCAATTCAACGTGTTGCCATCCCAGCGTGATCACATGCTCAATATCATAATCTCCCGGCGTGGTCACATGCATAAGAGTATAATCCACTCAATGTTGTCACACACATAACAGCACAATCCGTCCGGCGTGGTTACAGACACAACAACACAATCCGCCCGTCGTGGTGACAAGCACAACAACACAATCCACCTGACGTGGTCACAGGCACCCTGTCGAATCATATCATACATGAGAAAATAAACAAGTATACTTGTACGAGACGAGTGAATAACAAATCTCATGCTCTTGGACATGCATAAACGACATGCTAAATTGTAGGCGTGTGCAAGTGTACTATCATAGCTCAAACCGACAATTTCACAAAGAATAACATTTATTAGCTTATTCAGGGATTAAACCCCTATGTAGCCTCAAACATGGCTCAAATAGTTCACAACAATGACTCAAATGTGCGAAGCATCATAGCTTAAGGTTTAACAGTCAAAGTCTAGGCTCATAAGAGCCCGAGCACAACCCGAACATGAATAAATAACCCTAGTGCCCATACATAGGTTCAGCCCCACGCATGTGCGCACCCAATAGCACATAGCTATCACAATAATTCAGCCAACTAGTGCCTCAACCGAGTTTAGATAAGATACTTACCCAAGAAAATCAAATCACTCTGCTAGCAATCCTTTCCCACGCGTATCAATGTCACGACCCCAAATCCTAACAGGTCGTGATGGTGCCTATAGTGGAACTAGGCTATCCAACCATTACCTAATTACTCATTCGTTCTATTATAATACTTCAAAAATCAACAATAAGCAGCAAACAAAACATTAAATAATCTCTTTAAGTCTTTACGCCCCCATAATACTCTCCCAAGAATGAAGTCAATGATCATGAGCATCTAAGAAAATAAACTAACTCTACTAATGTCTTAATCAGTGTCTATGAAATAAATACTAATACTAATAAAGGAAGGGAAATGGAGAAGCTACGGACACTGAACAACTACCTCGAAATACCGTAAGCTGCTAAATACGAACTACGACAACTGCTGCTCCGAACCGGTGCTCGGATTTGTGCACAGGGGCACATGAAGTAACAATGAGTACGCCAACTCAGTAGTAATGAAAATAAATCACAGTCTGAGAAATAGGAAACCCACAACACAGATACACCAATTCACAAAAATAGTAAAACACCAAGTCACCATAAAGTATTCATCAAATACATAAGTTCCAAAACCAATTTCCAGAAATCCTTTGAAACAAGTATAATTTCAATATATCTCAGTAAAACCCTCAGTAAAATAATTTTGAAAAACGAAGTGAATCACAGTCAAAAAAACTCAGTAAAATCATTATAAATCTGCCCCTCGGGCCATAATCATATCTTGTAACAATTTCCCTCAGCACCTCACCATCACTCACTATCAGCCCAGCGGGCAACCTCACAGTCACTCAGTATCAGCCCAACGGGCAACCTTAGAGTCACTCAGTATCATCCCCACGTGCATCACTCACACTCAGTAGGTACATGCGCTCACTGGGGGTGTGTACAGACTCCGGGGGAGCTCCTACAGCCCTAGCACTATAAAAAGCCACATCATGACATAAATCACTCACAATATTGGCCCTCGTCCAGCTACATCGTGGCATAAATCACTCACAATATTGGCCCTCGGTCTCTCTCATATCATAACCTCCTCACCATATTGGCCTGCAGCCTCACTCAGTCAGACACTCTCAACATGCCACTCGGGCCATCATTAAACTGGGTTCTCGACCCAAAACAGTGTTTCATTTTTTTCAAGAAATAATATCAAAATACTCTGAGTGTCAAAACAATTATCAAGAAAAGACTGAGTGAAAATCATAACATATCAAGTGAGGAAAATAGTAAAAACAGCCCCCAAGGGGTAAACAGATCGGCACTAGGCCCCAAACATGGCTTGCATCCCAAATTATATCAAAGTATATCAATACTATTAAGAATAGGCTTTAAAATCGGGTTCGCAACTCAGTAGTTGCCTAAAAAGGAATATATTTCCAAATTCCAATCTTTGCATTCCAAAATCCGTGAAAGGATGCATACTCCGGGGTTTCATACCCTCAGGACAGGATTTAAAGACATTACTTACTTCAAACTAGCCCGAAAAGCTACTCTGCAACCCGCTTGCCTCTCGAATTGACTTCTGAGCGCTCCAAACCTACCAAGTTCAGATTTTTACCATCAAATTATGCTAAAGGAATGAATTCCAATCGAAAAGTACCAATTTTAGCATAAAACCCGAATTTAGCCAAAATCCGACCCCTGGGCCCACATCTCGAAACTCGACAAATTTTATACTAAAATATTCTTCATCATCTCACAAATCCGTACATATAAAGAATTCTAAAATCGGAGTTCGTTTGACCTCTCAAATCGATCCCTAAAGGTCTCATAATCTCAAGCCCTAACCCCACTTTTTTCTACTGATTTTCATGGATTAAACACTGATATTTTGTTCCTTAATCACATATAATCGTGTTTTAGATTACGTCAATGAATAACGATGATTTCTCCTCTTCAAAATCGCCTCCAAGGTCTATTCCCGTTCAAAAATGGTGAAAAAGAGTTAATGGTCACAGAGGGTTTATTTAAATGCTGCCCAGTTGTTCCTTCACTGCGACCGCAGAAGTGCTCACGCGATCGCGAAGAACATATCCCCCAGGCCCTCAGAAGACTTTACGCGATTGCAGCACAAGCCACGTGATCGCGATTCAATAGAACCTCAGCCCATGCGATCACAACCATACTCACGCGATCGCGAAGAACAGTTGACCCTGCTCCCCACGCGCCTGACTAACCCTACACGATCGCACCAATGCTCACGCGATCGCACTGACAACCACTTCATACATTCGCGATCGCACACCTTCTCATGCGACTACGATTCAAAAAATGGACAGGCTCCAGATTACTCTACGCGATCGTGGATCAATCCACGCAATCGCGATGAACAAAATGATGCTACACTGACACCAGAAAAACAACAGTTTTTCCGAAGGCTAATATACCCGTTAACCACCCGAAATCAATCTCGAGCCCCTGAGGACCCCAAACAATTATACCAACATATCATATATGATCATTCAAACTTAGTTACACTCCCGAAACACTAAAAATAACATCAAAACTCCAAATTCACATCTAATTCAAGCCTAAGAACTTTGAAATTTCTAAAATCCACCAACGATGCCGAAACTATCCAAAACAACTCCGATTGACCTGAAATTTTCCAGACATATCCAAAATGACATTATGAATCTGGTCCAACTGTCGGAATTCCTTTCTGACTCCGATAGCCTAATTTCCACTGCCGATCGGAAATTACCAAAAACTAACTTTCGCCAATTCAAGCCTAATTCTACACCGGTCCTCACAAAAATATTCCGAACACACTCCTAAGTCCCAAAACACCTAATGAAGCTATCCGAGCCATAAAATCCGCATTCCAAGGTCGTTTACCAATAAGTCAACTCTCAGTTGACTTTTTCAATTATAAGGTTATTTCTAAAGACTAAGTGACTAAATTCTTACTTCAATCATTTCGATTCTGAGCCTACCAACTCTAACACATCAATAACAGTAATGCCAACCTATGACACGGCAATAACAATAATTATAATGCAGGTTCTACGTAACGACCGACCGGGTCGTTATAATCAATCTCCCAAAGGCTCGAATCTAGCCAAAAATAACATACTACTATCAATATAAGCTATATGAATTGATTCCAAATGATAAATCTAAGATCTTTAACTAAAAAGAAAACTCAAAAAGTCAATCCCGGGTCCACATCTTGGAACCCTACAATATTTACGAAATTTGAACACACATTCAACAACGAGTCCAACCATACTAAAATCATCTAATTCCGACCACAAATCGACACTCAAATCTCTAAATCTTACTCTCCAATACATGGGTCAAAAATCCTCAAGTTTCACCTCAAAACACCTAATCTATGGGAAAAATTCAATGGGTATTTAATATTAATAGATAAAAATTACCAGAAGTCACTCACCTCTTCAAAAATCGCCTTAGTCCGCACTCCAAAATTCTCAAAATGTGTGAAGAACTCAAACCCTTCATGTTTAATAACAGTGCCAGCTTTTTCTCTTCTACGGCCCGGAGGTCCGCTTCTGCGGAACCGCTCCTAAATAAAATGGACATGTGAATCCTACTTAAGTCCCGCCCCTCTGCTTATGCGGAAGTTCACCTGCATCTTCACATGCGCGCCTAGGGAGAATATGTCGCACATTCAGTTTGGCCCGCTCATGCGTTTCACTTCATCGTAGAAGCGACCCCATTTCTGCAGATACTTTTCTCGCTTCTACAATCCCAATACCCCATTCACTTCTGCACCTGCGCACATAAGGCCGCACCTGCGGTGCCACATCTGCGGCCATTCCCACCGCAAGTGCGAGTGCACCAGAACTGGAGGATATCAACAATTCCTTAAGTCCACAATTCATTCTGATTTCAAACCGAATCACTCCCGAGACCCCTTGGACCCCATCCAAACATACCAAACCATCCTAATACATAATATGAACGTAGTCGAGGCCTCAAATAACATCAAAAACATCAAAAATATGAATTGCACCCCAGTTCAAGCCTAATGAACTTTTGAATTGCCAACTTATAAAACCAATGCTGAAACACACCAATTCAACTCCGTTTGACCTTAAATTTTGCAAAAAAGTCATAAATGGCACAACCGACCTATTCCAACTTCCAGAACTAAAATCTGATCCCGGTAACCAAAAAGTCAACTCTCGGTCAAACTTCTCAACTCTCCAAACTTCAACTTTTCTAACTTTTGCCAATTCAAGCCAAAATCACCTAAAAACCTCCAAATCAATATCCAGACACGCTCCTAAATCCAAAATCATCATATGAAGCTATCGAAACCATCAAAACTCCATTTCGGAGTCATTTACACATAAGTCAACATCCGATCAACTCTTTCAATTTAGGTTTCTAACATTAGGACTAAGTTTCCTAATTCATTCAAAAACATTCCCGGAACCAAACCAACCACCCCGGCAAGTCACATAACAACAAATGAACATAAAACCAGCAATAAATAGGGGAGCGAGGCTATAATACTCAAAATGATTGGTTGGGTCATTATATTCTCACCTTCTTAAACAAACGTTCGTCCTTTAATGGGTCTAAAATCATACCTGGAGCCTCAAATAGGTATGTATATCTGCTACGCATCTCCTGCACGCTTTCCCAAGTAGCCTCTTCAACTGGCTGAGCTCTCCACTGAACTTTCACTAAAGCTATGTTCATTGACCTCAACTTTCAAACTAGTCGATCCAAAATGGCTATCGGCTCTACATCAATAGTCAAATCCCCATCTAACTGAACCATGTTGAAGTCCAAAACATGAGACAGATCGCTGAAATACTTCCGCAGCATGGAAACATGAAACACATGATGAATACTCGATAGACCAGGTGGAAATGCAAGCTTGTAAGCCACCTCTCCAATCCTCTTAAGAACCTCAAAAGGGCCAATATACCGTGGGATCAACTTAGCCTTCTTCCCGAACCTCATAACACCCTTCATGGGTGAAACCTTGAGCAATACCTTCTTTCCCACCATGTAGGAAACATCACGAAACATTCGATCAGTGTAACTCTTCTATCTAGACTATGTCGGCGAATATGATCATGAATCAACTTAACCTTGTCCAAAGCATCCTGAACCAAGTCAGTACCCAATAGCCTAGCCTCATTGGGCTCGAACCAACCAACCGGATATCGATATTGCCTATAATACAAGGCCTTATACGGAGCCATTTGAATACTCGATTGGTAGATGTTGCTGTAGGCAAACCCTACAAGCAGTAGAAACTGATCCCAGAATCCCTCAAATCTATGACACAAGTGCGTAGCATATCCTCCAATATATGAATCATGTGACTAGACTTTCCGTTCGTCTGAGGGTGGAATGTTTGTACTCAGCTCGACCCGTGTGCCTAACTCTTGCTGCACTGTTCTCTAAAACTACAATGTGAATTATGTGGCCCGATTCAAAATAATGGACACCGGCACACTGTGAAGGCGAACAATCTCGCGGATATAGATCTCAACCAATCGCTCCAAAGAATAGGTAGTCCCAACTGGAATGAAATGCGTGGACATAGTCAACCGTTCCACAATCACCCAAATTGAATCAATCTTCTTCAAAGTCCTTGGGAGCCTACCTACAAAGTCTATGGTATATACACTCCCATTTCCACTCAGGAATCTGAATCCTCTAAAGCAAACCGCCCGTCCTCTGATGCTCGTACTTCACCTGCTAAAAGTACAAGCAGCAAGCTACAAAATCCACTATATCCTTCTTCATTCTTCTCCACCAATAGTGATGTCTCAAGTCCTAATACACATTTGCGGCACCTACATGAATGAAATACCGCAAACTGTGGACCTCCTCAAGAATCAACTCACATAACACATCCATATTGTGCACACAAATCTGACGCTACATCCGCAACACCCCATTATCCCCAATAGAAACCTCCTTGGCATCATCGTGTTGAAGCGTGTCCTTAAGGACAAGCAAATGAGGTCGTCATACTGACGCTCTCTGATGAAATAATATAAAAATGATTATGCAATCATATGATGCAAGCTTCTCTCACTAACAGGAATATATGCAAGGCTACCCTTGCTCACCGCCTTCCTACTCAAGGCATCAACCACCAAATTGGCCTTCCCGGGATAATACAAAATGGTAATATTATAGGCTTTTAACAGCTCCAACCATCTCCGTGGCCTCAAATTTGGATCCTTTTGCTTGAACAAGTGATGAAGACTCTGATGATCTATAAATATCGCACAAGGCACACCGCATAGATAATTTCTCCAAATCTTCAATGCATGAATGATGGATGCCAACTCAAAATCATGAACGGGGTAGTTCTTCTCATGAGGCTTCAACTGGCGTGAAGCATAAGAAATCACTCTACCATCCTACATCAAGACACACCCAATACCAATCCTAGAGGCATCACAATACACTGTATAAGAACCTAATGTTGAAGGCAAAACTAGAAATGGAGATATGGTCAAGGCAGTCTTGAGCTTCTGAAAGCTCTCCTCACACTCATCAGACCACCTGGGTAGAGCACCCTTCTGGGTCAACCTTGTCAAAGGAGCTGCAATGGACTAGAAACCCTACACGAAGAGACGATAATATCCGGCCAAGGCAAGAATACTCCGAATTTTAGTAGCTGAAGACGGTCTAGGCCAATTATGAACTGCCTCAATCTTCTTTAGATCCCCCTTGATCCCCTCACTATACACAAGTGCCCCAAGAACACCACTGAACTGAGTTAAAACTAACACTTGGAGAAATTAGCATAAAGCCTCTCCTCCCTCAATATTTGTAGTACAATCCTCAGTTCTTGTGCATGCTCCTCCTAGATACGTGAGTACACCAAGATATCATCAATAAATACTATGACAAATGAATCAAGATATGGCTGGAATACACTGTTTATCAGATGCATGAATATTGCCGGGGCATTTGTCCGCCCAAACGACATCACAAGGAACTCGTAGTGACCATAGTGGGTCCTAAATGCCATCTTCAGAATATCCAAGTCATCAATCTTCAACTGGTGATACCCAGACCTCAAATAAATCTTAGAAAACACTCTAGCTCCTTGAACCTGGTCAAATAAGTCATCAATGCGCGACAAAGGATACTTGTTCTTTATTGTAACTTTGTTCAATTGCCTATAGTCAATGTAAATATGCATGGTACCATCCTTCTTCTTCACAAATAAAATCAGTGCACCCAAGGCAACACACTAGGCCTAATGACCCCTTATCAAGAAACTCATGAATCTGCTCTTTTAATTCCTTTAACTCTACTGGTTCCATATGATTCTAAGAAATAGAAATGGGTTGAGTTCTCGACACCAAGTCAATATCAAAATCAATGTCCCTATGTGGTGCAAGAATTTTTTTTTTCGATAAAAGGTTCCCTCCTTAAGTATCATGATTGGGTCGACCAGGACGGATCATAAACGAATAGAAAAAAAATGTACATAGTTGTTCCAGCTGAAATACTTGGAATAATTCTACCTGACATGCCCAACAAGTCTGTAGGAAACACAACCAGAAAGTCTCGCACTACCGCAACAGAATCAATGGTAGGAGTATTAACACCAACATCCCTCACGAAAGCCAATATGGCAAACACCATTCCTAACCATCCGTTGGGCCTTCGGATATGAAATTACCCTACTGGGAAAATAGTTTAGAGAACCCCTCCACTTGATCCTAGGTAACCCCGATATCGCCAACCTCACAGTCTTAGCATGACAATCTAGAATAGCATGACACATGGACAAATAATCCATGCCCAGAAACATGTCAAAATCAACCATACTAAGGAATAAGAGATCAATTCTCCTCTCTAATCCTCCAACGATCACCACACACGAATGAAATGGTCCACAATAACAAAATCGCCCACTAGTGAAGAAATATGAACAGGCGCATCTAAGGACTCATGGGGCATATCCAAATAACGAGCAAAATACGATGATACATATGAATAAGTGGAACCAGGGTAATATGGAAGCATCTCGGTGGTTCACTAAGACAATACCTATAATCACTATGTCTGAAGCAATGACCTCTGGCCTGGCAGGGAAAGCATTGCATCGAGCCTGACCGCCAACTGATTGGCCTCCCCCTCTAGGGCGACCTCTAGCTTCCTGAGCTCCACCCCGAGCTGGTTGAGGGGGTGGTGAAGTAACTGTTTTGGATGTCATAGCTTGGAACCTCTGTTGTGGAGCCCTACTTAATAATTTGGTGCAATCTCTATTGAGATGACTCAAATCCCCGCACTCGTAGCAACCCTTCCTAATGGGCTGCTGACCCTGATAACCTAAGGATTTGACTGTAGAAACCTAGGAAGGCAAAGCATGGCAAGAACTCTGTGCTGGTAATGCACTAAAGTATGATTGGTTCAAACGAGTGATTATTAGGGATTTTGACCGCTTATTGCTCTATTTTACTTGCATTTTAGCTCAAAAAGGCTTAAAGATATTCCCGAGAACTAATGAAATGAGCTTTCTTGCAGGAATATTGAGAAACTAGCCAAATAAGTAACACTAAAAAGGAGTCAAAATTGGATAAGGACCAAAACAAGGTAAAAATGCTTACAAAGCGGACTACACAATATTGTGTGCAGCCGCAAACAATGAAGAGGCTATGTCAGATTTTACTAATAGAATGCGGACCGCACAATAAGAGAGATTCAGAGAGTTATAATTTTGGGCAAGCTGAAGATATGCGGACCACAACTTCTGTAGGGGCATTTTTGTCAGATATTTTTAGCTTAGTATAAATAGAACTTTTTGTCATTTTTAGGTTAAGTTGTATCAGTGTAGAGCACCTGAGCCATTTTCTTTACTATTTTGAGTAATATTGTACTATATTAGCTTCTAAACATTGGATTTTCTTTCCATAATTAATTATTATGCATTCTATCTTAACTTCTTCTTTTATTTCTTCATGTTGTATGAGTAACTAAACCCTTAGCTAGGGTTGTGACCCAACCCTAGTATTGGTACTTATTGGGTTATTGATTTAGGGATTATTTAAGATTGGGTATTTGGTATTTAGCCTTGTTCTTGCTTAAATTATAGAATCAATGGTTGCAAACATTGATTCATGCCTATTTGGCCTAGTCTCTACTTGAGAAAGAGAGACTAAGTCTAGGAAGGCTTGGCTAACTAGGAATTGGGGTGAACTGAAGAAATTGATAGCCCCCAATTAAAGGGTCAAACCTAGAGATAGTAAGACCTGACTAGAGCATTTATCGCTTGCTTTGTGGAATACCTATTTGGACTTAAGAAAGCCAAATTGGGCATAGTTACTCAAACTACTAAGAGGTACAAAGTGAGAAATTAAGTGTGATTGATATATTGTATCCCGATCAACCAAGCATGCCCTAAAGCTTTAAATCCGTTAGGTAACCAATTAGGCGGAAGTCGCAACCTTAGATCCTTTTATCAGTTGAAAAACAACCAAAACCAAAAATGTTGTCTCCTAGTTTTATAATTGCAGTCAATAGCTCAAAGTAGACGTAGAAACAAAAAACAAGAATGTAGAAGAGTAATCTAGGGAATATCATACAATTACACTAAATATATACCTAATCCAAATTCTAACTCCCTATGGATTCGACCCCAACTTGATTTGGGTTTTTATTATCGCATCGACCGCCTCACTACCTATATTTGTGGTGTAAGTTTGGGCGAGATCAATTTTTGGCGCTGTTGCCAGGGAGGTAAATGGATTTAGCTATATATATAGGTTTTTGTGTGATTTGTCTTCTTTTCCCTCCGAGTCACTAATTTTGTTTTTGAATTGCTTATAGGTACGAGAATGACCCTCAACAACGAGCCCATTAGGAATTTTCCATTGGGGAGGAAGTGGACGATGAACAAGGTAATGAGGTTCATCTTGAACCTCAAGCAAATAGGCGAGGCCGACTGCCTCATGATAAGATTCCCGTCCCTCTCCCACCTCTACCAAGAGCGGCAGCGCACCGGGTGTTTCCGAATGAGGGTTATGCAAGTGCTATAGTCCCGACCTGCATTAGGGTGGGAAACTTCTAAATCACCAATGTGATGCTTACACTACTTGAGCAACAGGGATTCTTCACGGGGGATCCAAGGAAAAATGCTTACAAGCATCTCAAGGGGTTCGTCGATACTTGTTGGGGAGCAAGCAAACAAATGTTTCCGAGGATGCATTATATTTAAGGATATTTCCCTTTTCTCTACTGGGAAAGGCATTGGACTGGTTAGAGAGATTACCTAATCATTTCATCCATACTTGGGATGAGTTGGCAGAAAAGTTCATTTCCAAAACTCTTCTCTCCGGGGCACATGGCTACACTACAGGATGAGATTCTAGTGTTCAAGCAAGAGCCCAATGAGCCATTGCACGAGATTTGGGAAAGATATCATACTATGGTTAAAGAGTGCTCGAATAATGATATGACCAAGGCCATGATCCAACAAACCTTCTACAAGAGGATCAACACAACAAATCAATATGTTGTAACTCAACTCGCCGGCAGGAACTTCATGAACACGCCTTATGCCGAAGTTTGTGAACTTTTGGTTGAGATGGCGGATACTTCGTCGGCGTGGTAAAGTAGGGCCAATGTTCCTCAAGGTGACCCAAATTCCATTCACCTACACAAGGATCTACATGATCATGGGCAAGCTATTGCCGATTTGACAACCACAATGAACCAATTGGCCAAAGCTCAGCTTCAACAAGTTCAAGGGCCGAAACAAGTGAATGTTATGGAAGGTGTGGATATGATTATGAACAAGAGACATCAAAGAGGTCAACAAGTACAAACCGTCCGGATCAATTTGAGCAAGATGATAGTGGGTATGGCCAAGGTGATTCATATAATGAGCAATAAGAAGAAGTGCAATATGTCAATAATTATCAAGGTCAAAGAAATAATGCTCAAGGACAAAATCAACAAGAATGTAGATCACAAGGAAATTGCAACCAAAGCCACCAAGGCAATTGGAGTGGTGGTAACAACAATCAAGGTAATTGGGGAAATAACAATACTCAAGGAAATTGAAGTAATCAAGGTAACCAAGGCAATTGAGGAAGCAATCATCAAGGCAATTGGGGTGGTAGAAATCAAAGCAATTGGGGTTGAAATAACCAAGGGGTTGGAACAATAATAACCAAGGGAATCGGGGGTCGGGTTTCCAAAGTCCCCCGATGTATCAACAACCAAGAAACCTGCCTCTATATCCGTCTCAAGGTTATAGTTTTTCCAACAATGAAATGGGACGGATCGAAAATATGATCAAGCAAATGATGGAGAAAAATGTTGGCTCTGATGCTCAATTAGCCTCCCACAACACTTCTATCCGCAATTTGGAGGTTCAACTTGGTCAAATCTCTCAAGCTTTAAACACTCATCCTAAGGGGGAACTACCTAGTGATACAGTGGTGAATCCAAAGGGTGGGAACAATACGGGACATTCCATGGCCGTAACCACGAGAAGCGGAAGAGGCGGAGATGCAACCACCTCAAATCAAAGAAGAATTGTGGATGATGATGTGTTGGTTCAAGAAGATGAAACCCCAAGTAATGTAGTTCAAGCTAACGAAGAAGTGAGGATTGACATTGATGAAAGTGTGGAGGAAACCCAAGAGGAAGTGAACCCGTCTAGGGAACACGTAATTGGCATACTGGATCCGGTAGTGCAAAAGTCCAAAGCACCAATTCCAAGGCCACCTTATCCATATCCTCAAAGGACCGCAAAGAAAAATAGTGAGAAGCAATTCGACAAATTTCTTGATATGATGAAGAGTTTGTCCATTAATGTGCCGTTTGTTGAAGCATTGGAACAAATGCCGGGACATGCAAAGTTCATGAAGGATTTGGTAACAAAGAAAAGATCAATGAATTTTAAAATGATCAAGATGACACATCAAGTTATTGCTATTGTGCACTCAATGGCTCCGAAATTGGAAGATTCCGGCGCCTTCACAATCCCTTGCACTATTGGGAGCGCCAATTTTGCCAAACCTTTATGTTATTTGGGGGCAAGTATCAACTTGATGCCCTACTCTGTGTTCAACCATTGGGAATTGAGAAACCAAGACCCACATCTATGAGGCTACAAATGGTGGATCGGACTATGAAGAGGCCATTGAGAATTATTGATGATGTGTTAGTTCGTGTTGATAAGTTCATCCTTCCAGCGGACTTTGTGATCCTTGATTGTGAGGTTGACTACGAGGTGCATATCATCTTGGGTAGAAATTTCCTTGCTACGGGGAAGGCCCTAATTGATGTGGAAGCCGGTAAACTCACTTTCCAGGTGGGTGATGAAAAAGTGGTTTTCCATGTGTGCAAATCGATTAGGCAACAAAATAGCAATGAAGTTTGTTTGTTTGTGGATTTAGTGACCGAAGTAATTGTTGATGATGATAGTGATGTGATGAATGTTGAGGATACCTTAGAAGTTGTGTTGCTTAATCATGATGAGGATGAGAAGAAAGGTTTTATGGAATGTGTCAATGCTTTAAAAGGAATGAGGTCATATACTTATGAACCCCGAAAATTTTCCTTAGATCTTGAGAATCGGAAGACTCCTCCAACAAAGCCCTCAATCGAGGAGCCTCCCGCCTTGGAGTTAAAGCCTTTAACTTCACACCTCAGGTATGAGTTTGGCCCTTGTTCCACTTTACATGTTATTCTTTCTTCTTATTGACGAACGTGTAGGTAGATTCTACTTTGGCGGTGCTCCAAAATAGGAAGAAAGCTATAGGTTGGACATTGGCAGATATTCGGGGTATAAGCCCCGCCTTTTTCTTGCACAAGATTATTTTGGAGGAGGATGCCAAACCCTCTGTGGAACATCAAGGAAGATTAAATGAAGCAATCCAAGAGATGGTGAAAAAGGAGATCATCAAATGGTTGGATATCGGGGTTGTTTACCCCATTTCCGATAGCTCATAGACCTCTACAGTGCAATGTATCCCAAAGAAAGGGGGAATGACTGTGATAAAAAATGCCAAAAATTAATTGATTCCCACAAAAACTGGCATCAGGTGGAGAGTGTGCATGGATTATAGGAAGCTCAACAAAGTCACTCGGAAAGATCAGTTTCCTCTTCCATATCTTGATCAAATGTTAGATAGGTTGGCCAGACGTGTTTTTTATTCCTTCCTTGATGGATACTCCGGCTAAGGGAGTGAGGAGCTTTTTGGGTCATGGGGGGTTCTATCGCTGATTCATCAAGGAGTTTTCTAAGGTGGTAAACCCCTTGTGCAAATGTTTGGAGAAGGATGCCAAGTTCCATTTCAACGAAGATTGTATGAAGGCATTCGAATTGCTCAAGTATAAGTTGACTACTACTTCTATTATCACCGTACCAAATTAGAGCTTACCTTTTGAGCTCATGTGTAATGCAAGCGATGTGGCGGTTGGAGCGGTACTGGGGTAACTTATCAACAATATCTTCCATCCAGTCTACTATGCTAGTAAAACCATGAATGAGGACAAAGTCAACTACACAGTGACCAAAAAATAGCTCTTTGCTATTGTCTTTTCTATGGAAATGTTCCGCCCGTACTTGATGGGTACAAAGGTGATTGTTCACACCGACCATGCGGTGCTTTGATATTTGATGAGCATGAAATATTCTAAAGCAAGACTAATGCGATGGGTACTTCTTTTACAAGAGTTTGATCTAGAGATTCAAGACTGCAAGGGGAGTGAAAACCAAGTGGCAGACCACTTGTCTTGGTTGGAGGAGGAGGGGAGACCACATGATGGCCTTGAGATAAATGATTCATTTCCCGGCGAGCAACTCCTATCCATTTCTATGGCCAGGATGCCATGCTTCATCGACTTAGCCAATTATCTTGTGAGTGGTATTGTACCGAGTGAGTTCTCTTCAAACCAAAGGAAGAAGCTCAAATGGGATTGCCTTAACTATTATTAGGGATGGGCCCTATCTCTTCCATATTTGTACCGATGGTGTGATCCGATGATGTGTATCGGAAGAAGAACAAATGAGAGTCCTTGAGGCTTGCCACTCTTCTCCATATGGTGGTCACCATGGTGGAGCGAGGATGACTACAAAGGTGTTAAGTTGTGGATTCCACTGGCCTACTCTTTACAAAGACTGTAGCGATCTCGTCAAGCGTTGTGATGAATGTCAAAGGGCCGGTGGGATTTAAAAGAAAAATGAGATGCCCCTCACCACCATCTTGGAGATTAACATTTTTGATGTGTGGGGCATTGATTTCATGGGTCCATTCGTGAGCTCTTGTGGGAACACTTATATATTGGTAGCTTTGGATTACGTGTCAAAGTGGGTTGAAGCCGTGGCTTTGCGCAACAATGAATCTCAGAGTATTGTAGCATTTTTCAAAAAAGAACATCTTTACAAGGTTTGGTACACCAAAGGCCATTATTAGTGATGGGGGATCACACTTTTGCAACAAAGATTTTGATACTTTACTCTCAAAGTATGGTGTCATTCACAAAGTGTCGACCCCCTATGATCCTCAAGCAAGTGGATAGGTTGAAGTCTCCAACCGGGAGGTCAAGAGTATTATGTCAAAGACCGTGAATGCCAACCGGACAGATTGGTTGAAGAAACTTGATGATGCTCTTTGGACTTACATGACAGCTTACAAAACACCAATTGGTATATCTCTATATCGGTTAGCGTTCGGGAAAACTTGTCACCTACCAGTGGAACTTGAGCACAAAGCTATGTGGGCATTGAAGAAGCTTAATCTTGAGTGGGATGTCGCCGCCAACTTAAGGGTGGGACAATTTAATGATCTTGATGAGTTTCGGTTCCATGCATATTCAAGTTCGTCCTTGTACAAGGACAAGATGAAGTATCTCCATGACAAGTATATCCGGAATAAAGAGTTCAAGGAGGGTGATCTTATGCTATTGTTCAATTCTCTGTTACGAATGTTTCGGGGAAAGTTGAAATCCAAGTGGAGTGGCCCATTTGAAGTTGTGCATGTGACATCCTTTGGTGCATTAGAATTCAAGAACAAAAATGATGACGTGTTTAGAGTCAATGGTCACCGGGTGAAACACTATCTTGGCAAGGTTGATGATGGCCAAGTTGTGGCGTTGCTTTATTTCAAGTGATTGATGGTAACCTGCGTCATGTCGCGACGTTAAATAATGCGCTTCTTGGGAGGCAACCCACGTTTCTTTTCATTTTTTTCATTTTTCTTTTTTTTTAGATAGGTTTTGTATTGAGCTAACTAGTTTTGAAGTGAATTGCAGGAATGAGTGTGTATTGCAGGGACAATCTGGAAAAATTGGCCAAGTGTGGAAATATGTGGGCCGCACCAATATTGTGCGGACCATAGAGAATGGTTTGCGGGAATTGTGCGGCCGCACAACTAGGGACCCAAAATCACCAACTCTCTAATGTTGGAATTTGTAGAAAAAAGGCCAAAATGCGGCTGCACACACTATTATGCAGACCGCACAAGGATATGAGGCCGCACTCAATTTTATACGGACCACAAAGTTTAGCTCATGCACAGGTAAAGAGTTTGGACCACACTCAAAATTGTGCGGCCGCACTCAGGTGAGATATTGACCCACTTTGCAAGGGTAACAGTAGGGATTTTCACCACTATTCACACTTTAGGCTCTCTGAACTCCCAAGCCCTAGAAAAACTGTGCACCCCTAAAATTGTTCAAACATCTCACTCAATTCATCAAGCTAGATTCTTACCTGTATAATTCACTATTGGTATGTTCAATTCAGTTAGATTTTTGTTCATTTTTCTCAATTTGTTTTTTTTTTCTTTGATTAGTTTTGTTTAATTTTAGGCCTAAAAATTTCAAATGTGCTTAATTTGTGCTTCAAAATCATGTGTGTAGACTTATACATGTTCATTAGGGACTGGGTAGACCACTAATCTTGTTAATTTGTGCACGCCATGCTTAAATTGTGAAAAAATTGCAAGAACCCTAACTAAAGTGTCGTCACTGTTTGAATTGTGCCACCATGCACATTTTTGTGCGGCACGCATGCTTGGTAAATAAGGATTTTGGTTCGTTTGAAATGTGAAGACCACACTCATAATTTGGCGGTCCGCAGAAAAAGTGTGCGGCCGCACTCTAAACTTCAGAGAATCAGTACTTGTAGGCTTGGACTTGTGCGGACGCACTCCAATTTGTGTGGTCCGCACTTGAGGATATGCGGCCGCACTCACATTTATGCGGTCTGCACTCCAGGTTATGCGGCTGAATTTCAAAGTTGTGCGGTCCGCACTAGCCAGTATGCAGTCGCACTCAGAATTGTGTGGTACGCACTGCATCAGTAATGACTACTTGTTTGCAACTGTTCTTCAAATGTTTTTCTTGCTTTGAATTCAACTGACATATGTAAATTTTATTGCAGAAAATGGTTAGATCCCGTGGTCGAGGAGATACATGAAAGGGGAGAGGTGAATCCTCCCGAGGCAGGGGTAAAGGAATACCCCCTCTAGGAGTGCAGTCCAAGCCCATTACTAAGAAATAGACCACAGGTAGAGGAAGGGCCGAAGAGCCCTTTGAATCTATCTCTTATGAATCGTCAAGAGAAGACTCAGAGGGTCAGTCTATGGAAGTCCAACCTGAGCCCCAGTCCCAACCACCACAACCCACTGGACGCTATTAATTGCGCAATGAGCCTACAGACAGTTCTTCTGTTGATTCTGATGCGGAAACCGGGGTTCCAAGCCCTCCTCTTCACCTACTCCTCCGGCCCCTATTGATATAGATGATGATGATGTCCTTGATGACGGTTGATGGGGAGACACTCAAGTGACTGGTCTTGAAAGGACAAAGAAGAGGAAAATATGGGAGGATAGATTCGTCAGCTTGACAACAGTTAACAGATTCCGGGAGTTATGGCCAAAAAGGTCGCTCACACTTTAGCGAAAATTCATGATGAAGGATTTGTATATTCATAATCCAAATGTCCTTGGGAAGTTCCAAGAGCGCAAGGGATGGAAGTGGTTCACTCACCCAGTCTTAGATGCAAGTGAGCACGTGGTTAGGGAGTTCTATGCCAACATAGCTCACGTCAAGGTGAGAACAAAAGTGAAAAAAGTGAGGAATATGAAAGTGAGTTTTGATGCCTTTGCTTTGAATGATTATGTGGGTTTTGATCAAGTGAAAGCGGTCCATTACTTAGATAAGTTATCTTTGGGTGAAATAGCTCGCCCTTAGCTAGCTGAGATTTTGGCTGCCCCGGGACCACCACCACCATGGATCACAGCAGGAGTGCCTATCCTCTAGGCTACCCTCAACTTCGAAACTAAAGGGTGGCAAACCTTTGTTTGTAACAGGTTTGATCCGAGCTTGAATGAGAACATCCTCCCACTTCCCCGAGCAGTTCTAGTGGCTTCTATTATGGTGGGGTACCCGATTAATGCGGGTGCCATCATGTCAACCAGAATCACATTTGCCAGTCCACAAGAATGAAAAGTTCTACCCCTTTCCAAAAACCCTCACAAAGTACTTCAAGAAAACAAAGGTGGATCCAAGGCCATATGACACAAAGGTAAAAGCTAAGAGGCCTTTTCTGGGTATCATAGGTCCGAGATCTACATCTATGAATTGAAAGGTCCGAATGATCATCTCTGCAATCAGTTGTTAGAATAAATAGGTCTTCAAATTTTTCATTTGAAAAAATTGAAAACCTTTTATTGGACAATCATGATACTTCCCAAAAATCGAAATTCTTGATCAATGGAGGCAATTGAACAAGGTTACCATCAAGAACAAGTATTCGTTGCCGATAATTCATGTTTAGTTTGATCAGCTTCAGGGTGCCAAGGTATTTCAAAGATTGATTTGAGATATGGCTATCACCAGTTGAGGATTAGGGCATCGGATGTCCCTAAGACATCTTTTCGCACTCGGTACGGGCATTATGAGTTCTTAGTGATGTCATTTGGGGTTAACAAATGCCCTAGCTGCTTTTATGGACTTGATGAACCGAGTATTCAGGCCTTAGTTGGATACCTTTGTGATTGTCTTCATTGATGATATTCTGATTTATTCCCGCAGCGGGGAGGAGCATGAGCAGCACCTTCAAGTCGTTCTCCAGAATTTGAATGACAGTTTTTATATGCCAAATTTTTGAAATGTGAGTTTTGGTTGTGTTTAGTTGCATTTCCGGGTCATGTTGTATCAGCAGAGGGTATTCAGGTGGATCCCAAGAAGATTTCAGTGGTCAAGGATTGGCCTAGACCCACATCATCCACAGAGATCCGAAGTTTCTTGGGTTTGGCGAGCTATTACCGTCGGTTCGTGGAGGGGTTTTAATCTATTGCATCCCCGATGAACAGGTTGACTCATAAGGGTTCCCAGTTCAGGTGGTCGGAGGAGTGTGAGGCGAGCTTCCAGAAACTCAAGACAACTTTGACTACGGCGCCGATGTTGGTTTTGCCTACAGGTTCAGGGCCATATACTGTGTATTGTGATGCATCTCGGTTTGGACTTGGTGTAGTGTTGATGCAAGATGGCAAGGTAATTGCATATGCTTCGCATCAGTTGAAGATCCACGAGAAGAATTATCCAGTTCATGATGTGGAGCTAGCATCCATTGTTCACGCGCTGAAGATTCGGAGGCATTATCTATATGGCGTGTCATGTGAGGTCTTCACGGATCACAAGGGTTTGCAATATTTGTTCAAGAAGAAGGAGCTAAATTTGAGGCAGATGAGATGGTTGGAGCTGTTGAAATACTCTAACATCAACATCTTATATCATCCGGGGAAAGGCCAATGTGTTGGCCCATTCTTTGAGTAGGAAGTCAGCAGTATGGGTAGTCTTGCATATATTCTGGTCAAGGAGAGACTGCTTGCTTTGGATGTTCAGGATTTAGCTAATCGGTTCATGAGATTTGATATTTCTAAGCTCGACCGTGTTCTAGCTTATACAGTTGCTTGTTCTTCATTATTTGACCGTATTTGAGATTGGCTGTACGATGATCCTCATTTGTGTGTCCTTAGGGACACGGTGCGGCACGGTGGTGCCAAGCAGGTTACTGTTGGTGATGATGGAGTTTTATGGATGCATGGTCGTATATTTGTGCCCAATGTGGATGGACTTCGTGAGTTGATTTGAGAGGAGGCCCATAGTTCCCGGTACTCCATTCATCCGGGCACCGCAAAGATGTATCAGGATTTGCGGCAGCACTATTGGTGGAGGAGGATGAAGAAGGATATTTTGGCATATGTAGCTCAGTGTTTGAATTGTCAGCAGGTTAAGTACGAGCATTAGAGGTCTGGTGGATTGCTTCAGCAGATTGAGATTCCTGAGTGGAAGTGGAAGCGTATCACCATGGATTTCGTTGTCGGACTCCCAGAGACTCAGACGAAGTTTGATGTAGTACAGGTTATTGTGGACAGGCTGACCAAGTCAGCGCACTTCATTCCTGTGGCAGTTTCATATTCTTCGGAGAGATTGGTAGAGATCTACATTAGGGAGATTGTTCGTCTTCATGGTGTTCCTGTGTCTATTATTTCTGACTGAGGTACACAGTTTACCTCGCACTTCTGGAGGGAAGTTCAGCGTGAGTTGGGCACGAAGGTTGATTTGAGCATAGCACTTCATCCTTAGACGGACAGACAATCCGAGCGTACTATTCAGATTTTGGAGGATATGCTACAAGCCTGTGCCATTGACTTTGGAGGTTCTTGGGATCAATTCTTGCCATTAGCTGAGTTTCCCTACAATAACAACTATCAGTCCAGCATTCAGATGGCTCCCTAAAATGCCTTATATAGTAGGCGGTGTCGGTCACCGGTTGGGTGGTTTGAGCTGGGAGAGGCTCGGTTATTGGGTACAAACTTAGTGCAGGATGCCTTGGATAAGGTTAAGATCATACAGGATAGACTTCGTACAACTCAATCCAGGCAGAAGAGTTATGCCAACCGCCGAGTTCGTGATAGAGCATTCATGGTCGGGGAGCGGGTGTTGCTTCGGGTGTCGCCCATGAAGGGCATTATGTGGTTTGGGAAGAAGGGCAAGCTAAGCCATAGTTTCGTTGGTCCGTTTGAGATTCTTTATAGAGTGGGAGAGGTGTCTTACAGACTTGCGTTGCCACCAAATTTATCAGCTGTGCATCCAATGTTTCATGTGTCTATGCTTCGGAAGTATCACGACGATCCAGCCCATGTGTTAGACTTCAGCAGTGTCCACTTGGACAAGGATTTTACCTATGAGGAGGGCTGGTAGCCATATTACACCGGCAGGTTCCTGAGTTGAGATCGAAGAGTTATCCTTCAGTTCGTGTTCAATGGAGAGGTCAGCCTACCGAGGCAGCTACCTGGGAGTCTGAGTCCGATATGCGGAGCCGATATCCCCACCTTTTCCTCGATTAAGGTACTTTTCTATGTCCGTTTGAGGATGAACGGTTAGAGGTGGAGAATGTGATGACCGAAAAAGTCATATCTCATTTTATAAGTCAAAACTGTGTTCCGAGGCCTTGAAAACCTCCTTTTATCTCACCTTGTTTAGCATACACAGCTCGGGCGTATATCCGGAAAGATTTTATGTGAAAAATTGAGAAAAATGCTAATTTTTCCTTTAATATTGAATTTAAGTTGACCTCGATCAACATTTTGGGTAAACAGACCCGGACCCATGATTTGACGGTCCCGGAGGGTCCGTAGGAAAATATGGTACTTGGGCGTGTGCCCGAAATTGAATTCCGAGGTCCCAAGACCGAGAAATGAATTTTTGAAAGAAATTATATTACTGGAATTATGAGAGTCCTTGGAAATTTGATCATGTTTGAAATTGATGGTATCGGGCCCGTATTTTGGTTTCGGAGCCCGATACAGGTTTAATATAGTATTTGAGTGGTGCTTGTAAAATTTGGTAAGAAACGTAGGTCATTTGACGTAATTCGGAGCCGTAGTTGTGAAATTTGAAACTTTGAAAGTTTTGAGATTTTTCTTTGAATTCTATGCTAAATTCGTTGTTTAAGATGTTATTTTGGCGATTTGATCACACGAGCAAGTCCGTAGGATATTTTTAAGTTTGTGTACATGTTTGGTTTTGAGCCCTGAGGGCTCGGGTAAGTTATAGGTAGGTCCCGGGGTGTTTATAATTGTAAAACCACTTCTGGTGTGCCCTCACCTGCGAGCCTAGGGCCGCAGGTGCGGACCTTCAGCTGCAGGTGCGGTCCAGCCCAGCCTGCCCCCTTTCCGCAGCTGCGACAATATTTCCGCAGAAGCGGATAAACCTCCGCAGGTGTGGCCCTCAGTGGCCTTGCCCATTTCCGTAGGTGTGACCATTTTTCCGCACCTATCGGGCAGTGTGTTTAAGTTAGAGCTTCATCCGTTTTCATTTTCACTTCTTCACAAAAATAGAAGACCAAGGGCAATTTTCTCAAGACATTTTCTTCCCAAATCATAGGTAAGTGTCCACTAACTAATTTCCTTCAACTTTCTAATGATTTTCATCAACTTTTATCAAGAATTCTAGGTTTTAGTGGTAGAAAATTGGGGATTTTGGTAGAGTTAGGGCTTTTTGAATAATTGGAATTAAGACCTCGTTTTGAGGTCGGATTCCGAAACTAATTACATATTCGGGCTCGTGGGTGAATGGGTGACCGGGTTTTGGTCCGAACCTCGTGTTTTGACCAAGCGAGCCCAGGGTCAATTTTTGATTTTTTAGGAAGAATGATAAAAAATTCATAATTAAGTATTGGGGTTGAATTATTTAGCATTTATTGATACTATTAAGCTAATTATGTCTAGATACAATTGAATTGGAGGCGAATTCTAAGGGGAAAGCGGTAATTGAGGCTTGAGTTGGTCGTGGAATTCAAGGTAAGTGTTTGGCTTAAACTTAGCTTGATGGAATAGGTGTTGTGTCCTATTTTCTATGTGTAAGTATCATGTTCAACGTATAGGCAAGGTGACGAGTACCTATACATTGGTGTCAAGCATGCCCGTGAGTTGAATATTGTGATTTATGTGGTTTTTCGTTAAGTAATACTTGAGTTTCACTTTATAGCTATCCATGTTGGTGGAAATTCCTTGATATTGAACAGTGTTGAGTATTGGTTTCAGTTGAAGATGTTTATGTGAAGTTATGCACTAAGTGATATTGGTTATAGTTGTTTTCCCTTGCCGGGATGGCATTGATTCCACTGTTGGCTCCCTTGTCGGGACGTTATTGTTTTAATTTTGTTTATTCTGTTAATTTCCTTGTTGGATTGCTGTCATTTGATGTGTTTGGTTGAGGAAGAGTGAGAAAGCACGAAGAGTGATGACGTGCGTAAGATTGTGAGTGAATTTTAATTCACGAAGGGTGATGCCGTGTCGATATTGTGATTGTAAAAGCACGAAGGATGATGTCGTGCCATGATATGAGTTATAATGCATGAAGGATAATGTCGTGCCATGATTATGTGAGGTAAAAGCACAAAGGTGATGCCGTGCTGAATATATTTTGATTCTTATGGTGAGGACGAGAGTAAAAGTACGAAGGGTGATGCCGTGCACTTGCTCCTGTGTTACTAATTCTATTGATTAAATTGATATCTAATTTGTGCTTTATCTTGTTATTTCCATTATTTAATATTTCCTCCATTCATCATGTTCCCCTTTCCTTTATGCTTAGTTGCTTATTCCTCGTTGTTATTATTTTCTCCGTATATTATTAAACTACACCAAGTTGATTTTGGTTGTCGTAGCCTAGCCTCTTCACTACTTTGCCGAGGTTAGGCTCGACACTTACTCAGTACATGGGGTCGATTTTACTGATGCTACACTCTGCACTTTTATGCAGATCCCGGTACTGGACTCTTCGGACCTTAGATCAGGGTTGCTGCTTTCAGTCCAGTAGAGACTCCGAGGTAGTTTTACAGACATCTGAAGGCCTTGGGATCCCCTCCTATTTCATTTCTACTCTGGTCTTATATACTTTTGAGACAGATGTGTATTTATATTTTTTTCAGACTCCTATTTTTTGTATTCATAGACAGTCTGTGAGATTGTGACACTTGTTCTGGGAGTTTCTTGGGTTTTGTACTTTGTATTAGTATTATATTAATTGTTAAATCATGTTATCTCGTATTTTATATTCTATGATTTTATTATAAAGTCTGTTAAAACTGTTAAAGATAAAGAAATAAGGTAGTTAATCAGAAATGTTGGCTTGCTATGGTTATATCCTGTCTATGTAGCATGTTTGATCCTATCCTTTATTAGTATGCTTCTAACATGTTTTGACTTCCCAGTAGTTGCAATGATCTGTTCTCATCCTGTCTAAATTATGTTGCCAATTAATATGATTCCCTTCTTGTAACACTAGCATCTATACTTAATATAATTTGAACCTTTTCTTTATTATGAGTTTGTGTATACCAATCCTATAAACCTGTTATGTTAATGTTTGACTATTTATGCACTAGGTGTTGAACTTGTTCTTCTGAATCTTTGCTAAGTCTGTTCTTAAAACCTAAAGCCATGTTTGATTATCTGCTCTATGTGCTCAACTTGACTATGTTTGTATCCTTCAGTGTTGTACCTCAACCTTAGTTTACTCTCTTTCACTTGTTACCTGGGCTCTTTTGAGTTCTCATTCTTAGACGGCTGAAATCCAAGGCTACCTAGGTTCTATCATTGACCTCCCTAGTGTGAGAACTGCTCGGGGTCCAATTGAGACCTTTGTGAGCTCTGACACACTAGGACTTGGTCCTTAGTCATTCCCTGAATCTCCTCTATTAACCTCCTTATCGTGAGCATTGCATGGGGTCCATTTTGAGACCCTTGTGAACTCTGATACACCATGGTCTAAGGATCCTTTGCAATCTGTTCTAAATGCTCAATCATGCCCTCTTTCTACCTACTAAATGAGCTAGTGGGCTTGTGCACATGGTTGTCTTCTGGATCTTTTATGTTTACCGGTCTTTGGCTATGAAGATTATTTTCTGGGCTGTTGTGAAACTATTTGGACTTGAGGTAGAAGGTCTGGCTTGGCCGGGTATATTTTGGGCTTGCCTTAGGCCCACTACAGTTATTTGTAATTCTTTAATTTATTTCACTCATTGGCTCTGTAATAATGTTGTACTAACAATTAGGTTGTTAGTTAAATATGGAAAAGTGTTTATTTTTTGCCTGAGACGGGTAGAAATCCTGCCTATAGGTGTTTAATTTTCTCAAACATGTTTTGCTATTGTGTGTGTTAGATAACCTACCTATAGGTGTTTAATTAGTTTAACCTATTTTTCTTCTACATGTTTGTTATATATCATGCTTGTAGGAAATAAAGTGATCAATCTTTCAATTGCAACATGTTCACTAGATACCATAATCATAGATTATATTAGTTTATCTGCATTTTAGAAATCATGCCTATAGGGTTAATTGGTTAATGTGTTGTTTTTATAATTACTCACTTAGGAGACATGCCTATAAGAGCTAAAACTAGTTTCAATCGCTAATTGTAGAAATCATACCTATAGGATAATCCTACTCACTTTTAAGTGCTACTATTGAACTTTGAACACTGTCTCGTTGCCACTATTAGAAACCATGCCTACAGGAGAAAACTAAGTAATTCTAAATATCTTTCGTGTTTATTACTGCTAAATACTGCGTAAATCACCTAGATATCATGTCTATAGGTTTAAATGCTTATAACCTATAATTAATAGGAAACTGTGTAGTCACTTAGAAGTTGTGTCTAAAATGGAACCTTGCATATGAAACTGTCTACACAATATCACATAGAAATCATGTCTATAGGGCTTAATTGTCACGACCCCAAATCCAGGCCAGTCGTGATGGCGCCTATCATGGAACTAGGCCAGCCAAAACTTCACTCAAATCATAATAAACTACCATTTACCTCTTTACTATATTGATTTCCCATAAAAGTTTCCTTTAAACAATTATAAAAATAGTCAAAACTATACTGAATAATAAATACAACCCCCGAGAACCCGGAGTCACTGGTCATGAGCATCAACCTAAATATACAACTCAACGAAAATAAATTTTATAAAATTTAACAAGAGAGGGAGCAGGACTGCAGACGCATGCAGCCACCTCGTAAACCTTCGAGGATCTCTGGAACTGATAGACAGCTAACCCTTCCCTAACACCTGAATCTGCACACAAGGTGCATGGATTTATGTGAGTACGCCAACTCAGTAGTAATGAAAATAAATCAGGTCTGAGCAGCAAGAAACACATGAAATCAGTGTCATCAAATCACAAGAGGCACAACCTTTCTTTCCAACAGTATAACATAGATATGTGAAATCATCATGTCTCAAATCATCTTCAAAAAAAAATCCTTTAAGGAAAGTATATTTTTCAACAAATTCAACCGAAGGGTTTAGTATAAAAATTAAATGAATCATATAGAGGCCCCTCGGGAAAAACATATTTCATAAGCTCAGAGTGTGAGTAGTAAATCACCAGTAGCCCCTCGGGCAAAACATATTTCATAACTCAGTGTGAAAGTAGTAAAATTATCAGTAGCCCTTCGGGCAAAACATATTTCATAACTCAGTGTGAAAGTAGTAAAATCATCAGTAGCCCCTCGGGCAAAACATATTTCATAACTCAGTGTGAAAGTAGTAAAATCATCAGTAGCCCCTCGGGCAAAACATATACTATAGTCAGCCCCTCGGGCATGCCTCACAGTCACTCATAATCAGTCACTCAGCACCTCACACTCACTCATGCCTCCCAATCACTCGTCACTCGACACTCGGCACTCGCACTCGCACTCAGTAGGTACCTACGAGCACTGGGGTGTGTACAGACTCCATCTTCGGAGGGGCTCCTTCAGCCCAAGCGCTGAATAAACAGCCAAATCATGGCATCAATCACTCTACGGCTCTTGGCATGTCTTATATCATAAATATCCTCACAATCAAGCCCTCGGCCTCACTCAGCACCTCAACATCACTCTGTCCCTCGGCCACACTCAGCAGAACCACTCGAAAGGCCCCTGTGGCGAATCAGTAAAAAAATAGGGCACTCAACCCAAAACATCAGTTTAAATCTCAAAGTGGTGTAAATCATGCTGAGTTTCAAATAAAACAGTATGCACAATGATACTGAGTGAAATCATCAACAAATAGCGAGGAAAACAACAGTAAAAAACTCTCAAAGGGTCTAAACAGATCGGCACGAGGCCCCAAACACGGCTTATAGCCCAAATATTTCACAAATATTTAGAACATAATTTAACATAAGGTTTTGAGTAAATATGCAACTCATTAGTTGCCGCGGAGAGGACCTACCCCAATCCAAAAATCATTACGCGCCACATACTCGTCATCCGACATGTGCACCATTCCAAAATCAGTAAGAAATATGTAGTCCGGGGTTCCATACCCTCAGGACAAGATTTATAACCATTGCTTACCTCTACCGGGCCACAACACTAGTCCACTATGATTTTTCCCCTCAAATTGGCTCCCGATTATTCCGAATCTAGCCAAAACTAGTTAACATTATCAATATATATAACATGAACTCAACCCAATTGAAATTTATCAAATTATACAAGAATCTCGAAATTCGGCCAAACCCGAGCCCGGGTCCACGTCTCGGAATCTGATAAAAATTACATCACAAGAACCCTTATCCTCCCACGAGTCCGTACATACCAAGAACATCAAAATCGAACCACAATTGCCCACTCAAATCCTCAAAAGAAAAATAAATTTTCCATGCACCCTTTTTCCCCAACTTTGGTTCAATTCTAGAAATTTTATACTTTAATCACTTAGGAATTGACATAAAAACGAGTTATGAAGTTGAAAATCTTACCTCAAGTGATTCCCTTGATTTCCCTTCAAATCCCTCTCAAATAGCTCTCAACTCGCATGCAACAGTGGGGAAAATATAAACCAAACATTCTGCCCAGCTAAAATAATTTCTTCACTGCGATCGCAAACATCAGCACGCGATCGCGAAGAACAAATCTGCTGCCCCATCAGATTACCTTACGCGATCGCAGACATCCTCACGCGATCGCGATTCATCAGAACATAAACCCACGCGATCGCAAACCACTCCATGCGATCGCGAAGAACAACGGCTCAACTCACTCACGCGCCCCTTTAACTCTACACGATCGCAAACAACACCATGCGATCGCACTGACCAACCACCTCATACTCATGCGATCGCAATCGCGACCTCCACCACGCGATCGCGATCGCGACCTCCACCACGCGATCGTGTATAACAAAAATCCTGGCTCACTATTTTACCCTACGCGATCGCAAACATCCTCACGCGATCGCGTAGAAGGAAACCAGAACCTCACACCAGCAGAAATCTGCCTAGATTTCAAGCCAAAAGTTGGTCCGTTAACTACCCGAAACACACCCGAGGCCCTGGGGACCTCAAGCAAACATACCAACATATCCCATAACATTATTCAAACTTAGTCGAGCCTTCGAAACACCAAAAGCAACGCAAAAACACCAAAATCGCATCAAATTCAAGCATATGAACTTCGAAACTTCCAAATTTCGCCAACTACGCCGAAACTAACCAAAACACCTTCGATTGACCTGAAATTTTGCAGACATATCCAAAATGACATTACGAATCTACCCCAACTTCTGGAATTCTATCCCGACCTCGATAGTCTATTTTCCACTGCCGATCGGAAATCGCCAAAAACCAACTCTCGCCAATTCAAGCCTAATTCTACACCGGACATTACAAATATATTTTGAACACACTCCTAAGTCCCAAATCACCTAACGAAGCTATCCAAGCCATTAATCCGCATTCCGAGGTCATTCACCAATAAGTCAACTCTCTGTTGACTTTCTAAACTATTAGGCTACCTTGAGACACTAATTGCCTCAGTGCTCATCATGACCACTCCGAACCCGAACCAACCAACCCAACACAGATAAATGAAGCTGAAAAGGGGGAAACGGGGCTAAATTCTCGGAACGATCGGCCGGGTCGTTACATCCTCCCCCACTTAAACATACGTTCGTCCTCGAACGTGCCAATAGTTGTTCTCCAACACTATCAAATTGTTACGCATCTTACCATGCACATACCCGGGGGTGATTCCACATCACCCTATCCCATATAAGTCCAATAGCACAATACCGCTAAAATTTCGAAATCCAAATCCTGGCCCATAACCTTAGAACCAAATTCCCACTTATGAAATGATATATAAGATCAAACTTTCCATAATTATAAACTGAACAAGCCTGAACATGCTGAATCAAAGCTATATACGTACCCCAGATGAAATCGCATTGTACACCGTGTGACTCAAACACTCATAGCAATAACTCTTTAACCACAATAACGGCTCAGAACAATCTGATACCGGTACACCACCTCTTATCAAGAAATGCCTCGCTCCAACACTTCCATACACTACTGATGATGAAAGAAGCACATAGAACTAACAACCATTCGTCCGATCAGCCAGACATGAAACTCTCCCCTCCCAAACATGAATTATAGCAGATTTCTAAGCCAACTCCCGATATAAGTCCTTCCAACTATGCTATAGAAAATTCCAAAAATATTCATTCTAGGTCCAATGACCTCCTCTCATCCATCACAACCACCCTGAAAACATGACACCTCGATACAATTCGAAGACAAAACTTGTGCAACTCGTGCACGTATTAGCAACTCCCCAATGAAATCAAATTATATAAAAGATCCACATGAGAGGACTATCCTGCCATTAACAATTACCATCACCTTATCATACTAACAGCCTAGCATACACCATAAAAATAAAAAACACATGAATTCGATACCAAAGGTCATAACCCTGCTACATTGTGCGATCTCATCCAACCACTGGTCCACTGGGAATATTTCAAGACACCTTGCCCAAAAATCAATAACCATTCGAAATTCGACATCAAGTACTCAAAGTGCATTGCCGTAACCACAGGTGAAAACCGGACGATACCATGCCATCCGAAACAGAAGGTATATAACCAACACGCCTCAATCCTGCAATGCCCAATTACTTACCTTACTCAAATGTAGCTATAAAGCCCAATTAGAACCGCACCATATATGCATATAACCAATAATCACCACTCCTCGCAACACCGAAAGGTAACTCATAGATCACTCCAGAACATGAACAAATCAATCACAATCGAATGGTACCGTTCTTAATAGTAGAAACTCAAAGCCAACAATTCCGACCCGGTGAAGAACACGCACCCATATTAGCCTACCAGTGATCCTAAATTAACTCTGATCACTCGCAACAGGTAGATAACTTACCGAAAATTTCAT
Organism: Nicotiana knightiana; assembly: GCA_005239525.1. Classification (NCBI taxonomy): domain Eukaryota; kingdom Viridiplantae; phylum Streptophyta; class Magnoliopsida; order Solanales; family Solanaceae; genus Nicotiana; species Nicotiana knightiana. Next base: position 91,993 of record ML391922.1, on the reverse strand, counting down.
AATGACAGAATCATGGTACATACTAACATCCGACTAGCTGAGCTCGTATCTCCACAGTCCATTACCACACAATATGATGTTTATGAGAACTCTCAGTCTCAAAGTCCATGAGACATACGGATTACCATATCTGATCACAACTCCACCTCTTGAATACATAACACATCCCAAAAATACTCACTCGTTCCACGAGGGATACCCCTATCATCTTTCCGTTTACCAAGCAACCTTGAATATCAACAGTCGATTCAACAATAGGGTGTCGCGATACCAATGAATTACCCTTAACTCAAACACATTGCCCTTTCTGAAATATATACCCTCATCAAGTCGCACCCATTAGTGCTATCATCTACCCAGTCATCTGAAACTGCCCATGCTGCCTAAGAATTTATGATCTTCCTTCCAGAACCAAATTGTGAGCTCACATATGCAAATCTCAACTCCACCCAACATACGGCACACGCCATGCCAACCTAGGAAAAATACGGGAATCCCATGGCCCCTTCTAAGCCACAAGCAACTATGTACCCAACTAGACAAGCATTTCCATTTGATCTCATTTAGAAACAACTCACTACACTCCACAATAAATATGCACCCTTAACCGCGGTAGAAATTACCAGGAACTATCGGAAATCCCATTTGCACAACACCAAACCATCAGGACTGAACTCTTCTAACTCAACCCAACTACGCAGACCACCAAAAATCCAAGAGCATTGCTAAGAGACACCCGAAAAACTCGTAACCTTATGAATACCCAAAGAACTAATCGTATCCCTTACCATGCCGATCCGACCTACTACCAAATCTCCCTATTGACCCAGGTTTCTTATGGCTTACCTTCAAATTGATACTTCTTCCTGCCGTAATACCACAAATTTGCAACTCAGACTCACCAGACGCGACCCAAGCATAATACCGTACCGTCGAAGGCTCATAAGCCGCTGTTTACTCTCTCAAATATCCCTAAAATGCACAACATTAGAAAAACTTACCCTGAAGAGACTTCTGCGAGTCTAAAGCCATTACCTTCCCCTTCCTGATACCGATATGTAGAATACCACAAGTCTTGACATCCTCTAACGTAAATCTCAATCACACCGACCGATTAGACAGAATCGACCTGACCCTTTTTGCACACTAACATAACAGGAAAGTAATCCACTCACTTGAAATCACAAGCAATTTCATACACTGCACACACTATACCTTTTACAATTTCAACTAAATCATTCAATAGAACCCAATTACCCAACAAGTACACTACAACCTATATCAAAGAAATTTCCCTTACTCATGACATACCCAGACGCCATACCTACAAGTCATAACTGATTTACCACTATACCTCGAACTGAAACTAATACCACACATAATCATGTAATCAACTTATCAATAACTAACTCCTTCACTTGGCTCAAAGCCAAGGATCAAGACAAACAAGACTATGCCCACACATTATCACTACCACCATGGTGTGGTGGGATTCAACTAAATCCTTCATAAGCTTATATGACCCAAACCATCTAACACTCAAATCAATTGCCAATCTCGCATCCACCATTGCCATAGCTATGCCAACTTCCATAAGCGATCTAAACTCTAATTACAACACATCTTTTACTGGTAGAAGAGAACTTATTACAGAACTACATAGGGACCACACGCCCTGGGACAACCCGCAGGAGGTACCCCTGCCCTCTTAGCTTCAACTGCTATCGCTCCATACACTTCTAAAGACCAAAATTATCATGAAATCACTAAACCTTCCTGCATCTGAACACAACCAACGCCTACCCTCAAGGCATCACAATACGCGGTAAAAACCTGAAGCCGATGGCAGAACTAACACTGGAGCGGCGGTCACAAAATTCTCAAGCTTCTGGAAGCTCTACCCACACATGACTGACCACATGGATACCCTCAACGGACACCACCTGTCCCAATAATGCTACTGAACTGAGCCAAACGTCATACTCAGATAATTGGCGTAGAGCCTTTCCTCCCTTAATCTCTATAATGCCATCCTCAGATACTGAGTATGCTACTCCCGGCTATGCGAATATGCCAGGACGCCATCAATGAATATAATAACAAGGAACGTTAATACGGCTGGAACACACCGTCAATCAAATACATGAACGTTACTGGGGAAAACGATCAACTCAGAAGACATTGCCAGGAACTCATAACCCAACAGAGAAATCCGCTTCACTTCACAACTACACAACATGAGAGGTTTTCCAACATACTCATAACTCAGGCCATATACCAAATCGAGACAGAAATCAAATACTCAATAAATCTTACCACATTTCCAGCCAACCCTTTCGACACATTTCATTAGTCTGAACACATCTAACCATCAATTCACACCCACCACATAGGCATCTAGTCACCAATTCTCATCAATAAGAAAACGAACGGACATACAAGTCCTCAATTACATGTGCCCACACAATGAAAATCTCAGCAATCAAGCCACAGAATAAATTCGTCCTCAAGTCCTCTGGACTGGCCCATTACCAACGTGCCAAAATCAAATCTCACCCATGGAAGCCCCAAGCCGTCGATGCACAGCTTATATCAGGTGTTCACAGGCATGCTCGAATACATGGAAGGAATTCAGGAGTAACGCGCTTGGCTGAATACAATGGATTCGCACGACAAATTTTTTTTTTTATAAATGTGAGATTTTCCTAAGGGTTCTGCAGCCTCTCGAAGATAAGTACAGACGTCTCCATACCGATCCGCAAGACTCTACTAAACATGCTCATGACCGGTGAGTCCTATGTAACCTAGCGCTCTGATACCAACTGTCACAACTCCAAATCCAGGCCAGTCGTGATGACGCCTATCATGGAACTAGGCCAGCCAGAACTTTACTCAAATCATAATAAACTCTCATTTACCTCTTTACTATATTGATTTCCCATAAAAGTTTCCTTTAAACAATTATAAAAACAGTCAAAACTATACTGAATAATAAATACAACCCCCGAGGACCCGGAGTCACTGGTCATGAGCATCTACCTAAATATACAACTCAACGAAAATAAATTCTATAATATTTAACAAGAGAGGGAGCAGGACTGCGGACGCATGTAGCCACCTCGCAAACCTCTGAGGATCTCTGGAACAGATAGACAGCTCACCCTGCCCTAACACCTGAATCTGCACACAAGGTGCATGGAGTAATGTGAGTACGCCAACTCAGTAGTAATGAAAACAAATCAGGTCTGAGCAGCAAGAAACACATAAAATCAATGTCATCAAATCACAAGAGGCACAACCTTTCTTTCCAACAGTATAACATAGATATGTGAAATCATCATGTCTCAAATCATCTTCGAAAAAAAAATCCTTTAAGGAAAGTATATTTTCCAACAACTTCAACCGAAGGGTTTAGTATAAAAACGAAATGAATCATATAGAGGCCCCTCGGGAAAAACATGTTTCATAATCTTAGAGTGTGAGTAGTAAATCATCAGTACCCCCTCCGGTAAAATATATGTCATAACTCAGTGTGAAAGTAGTAAAATCATTAGTAGCCCCTCGGGCAAAACATATTTCATAACTCAGTGTGAAAGTAGTAAAATCATCAGTAGCCCCTCGGGCAAAACATACATCATAGTCATCCCCACGGTCATGCCTCACAGTCACTCATAACCAATCACTCAACACCTCACAGTAACTCATGCCTCCCAATCACTCGTCACTCGGCACTCTCACTCGCACTCAGTAGGTACCTGCGCTCACTAGGGGTGTGTACAGACTCTGCCTTCGGAGGGGCTCCTTCAGCCCAAGCGCTAAATAAACAACCAAATCATGGCATCAATCACTCTCAGGACCTGGTCCTGTCTCATATCATAAATATCCTCACAATCAGGCTGTCGGTCTCACTCAGCACCTCACCATCACTTTGTCCCTCGGCCACACTCAGCAGAACCACTCGAAAGGCCCCTCGGGCGAATTAGTAAAAAAAATAGGGTACTCGACCCAAAACATCAGTTTAAATCTCAAAGTGGTGTAAAGTATGTTGAGTTTCAAATAAAACAGTATGCACAATAATGTTGAGTGAAATCATCAACAAACAACAGTAAAAAGCTCTAAAAGGGTCTAAACAGATCGGCACAAGGCCCCAAACACGGCTTATAGCCCAAATATTTCACAAATCTTTAGAACATAATTTAACATAAGGTCTTGAGTAAATATGCAACTCATTAGTTGCCGCGGAGAGGACCTAGTCCAATCCAAAAATCAGTACGCGCCACATACTCGCCATCCGACATGTGCGCCATTCCAAAAGTAGGAAATATGTAGTACGGGGTTCCATACCCTTAGGACAAGATTTATAACCATTGCTTACCTCTACCGGGCCACAACACTTTTTCCCCTCAAATTGGCTCTCGATTTCTCCGAATCTAGCCAAAACCAGTTAACATTATCAATATATATCAAAGGAACTCAACCCAATCGAAAATTATCAAATTATACAAGAATCTCGAAATTCGGCTAAACCCGAGCCCCGATCCCACGTCTCGGAATCCGATAAAAATTACATCACAAGAACCTTTATCCTCCCACGAGTTCGTACATACCAAGAACATCAAAATCGGACCACAATTTCCCACTCAAATCCTCAAAAGAAAAATAAATTTTCCATGCACCCTTCTTCCCCAACTTTGGTTCAATTCCAGAATTTTTATGGTTTAATCACTTAGGAATTGACATAAAAACGAGTTATGAAGTTGAAAATCTTACCTCCAAGTGATCCTTGATTTCCCTTCAAATCCCTCTCAAATAGTTCTCAACTCGCATGCAACAATGGGGAAAATATAAACCAAATTCGCACTTCAGGCCTTTTAAACATTATGCCCAGCTAAAATAATTCCTTCACTGCGATCGCAAACATCGGCATGCGATCGCAAAGAACAAATATGCTACCCCATCAAATTACCTTACGCGATTGCAGACATCCTCACGCGATTGCGATTCATCAGGACATAAACCCACGCGATCGCAAACCACTCCACGTGATCGTGAAGAACAACGGCTCAACTCACTCGCGCACCCCTTTAACTCTACGCGATTGCAAAGTACACCACGCGATCGCACTGATCAACCACCTCATACTTACGCGATCGCGACCTCCACCACGTGATTGCATATAACAAAAAACCTGGCTCACTATTTTACCCTATGCGATCGCAAACATCCTCACGAGATCGCGTAGAAGGAAATCAGAACCTCACACCAGTAGAAATCTGCCCAGATTTCAAGCCAAAAGTTGGTCCGTTAACCACCCGAAACACACCCGAGGTCCTCGGAACCTCAACCAAACATACCAACATATCCCATAACATCATTCAAACTTAGTCGAGCCTCCGAAACACCAGAAACAACGCAACAACACCAAAATCGCATCAAATTCAAGCCTATGAACTTTGAAACTTCCAAATTTCGCCAAATGCACCGAAACCAACCAAACCACCTCCGATTGACCTGAAATTTTGCAAACATATCCACAATGACATTACGAACCTGCTCCAACTTTCAAAATTCCATTCCGACCCTTGATAGCCTATTTTTCACTGCCGACCGGAAATCTCCAAAAACCAACTCTCGCCAATTCAAGCCTAATACTACACCGGACATCACAAAAATATTCTGAACACACTCCTAAGTCCTAAATCACCTAACGAAGCTATCCGAGCAATAAAATCCGCATTCCGATGACGTTCACCAATAAGTTAACTCTCAGTTGATTTTCTCAACTATTAGGCTACCTTGAGAGACTAATTGCATCAGTGCTCACCATGACCACTCTGAACCCGAACTAACCGACCCAACACACATAAATGAAGCTGAAACGGGGGAAACGAGGCTAAATTCTCGGAACGTATTGTCGGGTCGTTACATTAATGACTTTAACTCATCTCAATTCTTAAAATTTCTAACGTTTGACGTCTAATTTATCTTCGTGCATTTGTTGTCTATGTGTGGAGGCTAACTTGAGCCCTTAATTGCCTTTCTATGAAGTCCAGCTTGCTTTTGTATGTCGCCTAGTTTTAACATTTTTTAGCAACATAAGTTAAGTCTAGAACCACCCCAAAATATAGTTCCAAATGCCTCCTGGACCATAGGCATAGCGAGTAGTGCACACCTAAGGTACGACTTAAAATCAATTAGTGAGTCTTAGGTAACAACTTAAAGATAGTAACCGGGTAGCAGGACATTATAGTTTGTGCCCGCTGGATAATACGAGTAACACCACATCTTGAGGGAGTTACGAAGTATTATTTATGTTGCACAGGGTGATCCTTTAGGTTAAAAAATTTAGGACCCCCCCCCCCCCCTCCTCTTGTCTTAAAATCAATTACTTTGCTTATTGGTAGATTTTTTATAATAATTGCCCCAACTTCTTGTCTTTCTCTTTATCTTGGAATAATTCATATAATTCTAGTTCGGTTGGGACCCACAGTTGTAGACCTCGAGGAATGCCTAACACCTTCTCCTCAAGGTAATTTGAGCCCTTACCCGATCTTTGGTGACGTTAACTGGTTAAACCAAGAGTTACTTCCAAATAGGTGCCCTAGCGCACCTCAAACCCGTTAGGTGGCGACTCTCTCTCTTAAGACCCTTCCTTTCAAAGAGTTGTCATGTGTCAAAACCCAATTTCGCGAGAAAAAGGGCCGCGACAGCATGGCGACTCTGCTGGGGAAATTTTTAGGCTCTTGCCATAGCAAACTTGGTCTATATGAATTAGTCTTCTCTGATAAGCGTGTCTTTATTATTTTTGTTGTTACATGAATATCCCGCTCCTGTTTCCCTTTTATTGCTACTTGTATACCCTTTTCCCCTATTTTCCCTTTTATTTTAATTCGTATTAATATGCAAATCTTTGCTTACTTTGGTTACAATGCGTGTTTTCTTCTGTTCACTTGCTCCAAATCGTTTAATTTACTACATCATGTCTCTCCCTACCCCTACACCCTTTTTCTTACTTTATTGCAATTCATTCATATTGCACAAACTAACTTCTTCCTTGTTTTTCTTTCTTTTTACTTCTTTATGTTTCATTTAATACTGCATTTACTGTTTTTATAATGCAAAATATTTGACAACATGTTGTTTTATCTTTGCATAACTGCATGCTCCACAAAATATTCCACTTGTGTGTAACTAATACCATAGCAGCACTTGATGAGTGTCCGCGCTCTTCCTAAATAACCCCTTTAAATTTGGAAAGGCTTATTTGCGGTAAAACTAGTCGATCAACAGTGCAGTTGAAAATTTCATGCCTTTCCCTCTCAAGTTTTCCGTTTGAGGGTACCAGTCTAGACACTTCTAGAAACCGCCACTCTAATATTAACTATGCATGCATCATGTCCAAACCTATTATGGGATAAAAAGTTGTCCGCATAATAACTTGCTAAGTCAAGACTTGTCCAAAGTCCGCTGAGATTTCCATAATCCCAATGGACACAATTACTATCTGTGCATTATTTGGAGAAAGCATGTCAATATATTGATCATTAACGTGTAAATAGCTAAATCCATAGGGGGAAAGGGCTGACTTTATTTATTTTTCATAAATGAGGCACAAAGTCCCCAAGTTTGGCATGGTTCGAAGTATCCCACCTTTATTGTTGGATTGGTGGGAAAATCTCTCATCGAGTGACAAAAATCATGTGAAAAGAGTTCTCGAAAACTTACCTTCCTTGTTAGATACTCAGCCGAACAATGTACTAATTGAGGCCGCTACTATTTTCTAGGATGAGAAGAGGGTCGTCTTCCATTTTGGTGATATATAAATGACTTCCCTTCTAGAGGAAACAGGAGGCTTCACTGGGCTCCCATGTGATAGCCCTGGTCTGTTGGTACCGGAAAATCGTACTTCCCGAGGCTTTCAAAAAATGATGGGTTTCAGGAAGAATGATGAATTAATCTGTCTGATGAAATCTTTCATACCATTCGATTTCCTTTACGAGCATTATGGGCACAACAAGTCATATCGCCTTTACCATGATGAGTTTGCCATCACTTCTTTGGGTTGGACTCACCGCCGAGTTTTTGTATTCATTGTCTGTTTTCTAGGGATGCTGGTATTCCTAGTACAAGGAGAAAGGATCATATGGTCACTAAGACCCTAATGGAAGGAATTGAGGGTCAAACTTACACTATGGTCACAATGATCGTGGCTGAGATGTACCGAGCCTTAGACCGATATAGGCATTTTAAGGGTTGCATATGTTGCTGCAAATATGGCTGTTGGAACACATTCAGAGAGGAGAATATCTTCAAGAGTTTCTGCGGCAACCATGGAATGACCACATAGCTTATCACCATCCGAAGAGGATGACTTTTATCCCAGACAGGTTTGCACAACCGCGAAGCACTGTGAGCTGGGTACATTTCTTTAGAAATTTGACTGATGACCAGGTACATTGGATGTTCAAGTGGTTCTCTAGTAGAGAATTCATCATCAGGTTGAGGGATGTCCTCATCTAGTGCTAATCGAATTAAGGAGAATCTATCCTTATGCTCCTATCAGAGTCATGAGGCAAGACGGGAAGAAACAGGTCATACCACGAGTTTCCAAAATGGTTCATTACAAATCATACTTTCAAGGGAATGCCATTCCATTCAAGTTCGAGGCACAACACATGTGTCATCAAAAGATTGTTGTGGAGAAGCATACTATCGAGCGAGATTGGTATGTTTACTTCTACGTCGATGACATAGGAGGAGAGGTCAAGCCAGGGGTTGATTTAAGAAATAGGGTCATAGAAGACGCTGCTGAGGCACAAGTCAAATACAGGAGGTTTCACAAAAAGGTTTTGAATTTGAGGCCAGGCATTTGGAATAACATAAATTGGATATGGAAGAAATCAACGAATGGAGAGGAATCACCACTAAATCAACAGAGAGGTTGGAGTATTTGGAGCAGGGCTTGATGGAGCTTGAGGGAAAGATAAGGAAAAGGGTCTCATATTGTCAGAACGCAGAGGGTAATGAAGGAGGACATCTAGCAAGGGCATATTTGCTGTTGGATATGCGCGACCTAGGGAATCTGATTGATGGGGCCAAGAAGGCCAAGACTGGAGAAGGTCCCTCTGGGAACGAGTAGATTAGGATTGATATTTTTTTATTTTCTAGATTCGTTTTAGAATTCCATTGTAATAAGGCAAATGCCACTAGTGACTCTTTATAACTAATGTCATTTTAGTTTGGTCTATTTATCATATTAATGAAATGACGTAGTTGTTAGCATTATGTTTTCTCCAAATCTATATGTCGCTAGGCCTACCTCGGGCACAATGAGGTCCCCAAATTAGGACGCGAATTTACAACTTTTCAATATGTGTTTAAATACTGCAAATATCCTTTTAATATTACATACTGACTTGTTTACCTTTTTTCTTCTTCTTTTGTTTGTTTTATTTATTCCCATCCCCTAAGGTTGGTTCGTGCATACTCACATCAGCGGCATATCATACCGGATCTATAGGTCCTCCGCCTGCTCCTCCTCCAAGTGATCCTAAGAACAAAGGAAAAGCTAAGATGGATGATATGAGTGGTATCATGAAAGACAATGCTACACATGTAGAGAATGTTGAAACTTCGGATGGTCGGAGTACTGTGGCACAGAATGATTTGGTTTTGCGGTTAGAACAAAGATATTGGATTTACAAGGGGAACTTGAGCAGGTCTGCAACTTGGCAAACCTTTCCCTCACCCTGACTGTGCCCGACGTCAACCAGCAAAACACCCAGAACCCAGCAGTTCCTCAAAACACACAAAACCAACACCCACAAAATCCTCCCTAACCTCATCAATACGCCACACCTCCCAAAAACCCTAATCCTCCACCAGTACCAACTCCCTCACAGCATCAACATCATCCAACCCAATACCCACAAACTACCACCTACCACACTCCTCAAAACGCACCACGACCTACTCATGATCCCCGAAACTCAACCAATGATCACCACTACACCCAAATCCCTAAAGTCCACCAAAGTAATCTCAAATACGTAAGAACTTTACCCCGCACTTCACAACAAACCCTGTATACACCAAAATCCGCCGAGAAGGACCTGCTCATCAAGAACATGGTGGAAGAACTTAAGAAGCTTACAAGTCGAGTCCAAGGTGTTGAAGGTGGTAAAGGCATCAAAGGTTTGAACTATGAGGATTTATGTATCCAACTGGACGTAGAACTGCCGAAGGTTTACGAACCTCCTAAGTTTGAAATGTTCGATGGGACAGGTGATCCAAAGGTACATTTGAGGATGTATTGCGACAATCTCGTAGGGGTTGGAAAGGATGAAAAAATTCGCATGAAGTTGTTCATGAGGAGCCTCACTGGAGATGCCCTATCCTAGTATATCAGTCAAAATCCAAAGAAGTGGATTAATTAGGTAAGCATGGCGTTAGATTTCATGGATCGGTTCAGATTCAATATAGAGAATGCACCAGACGTCTTCTATATCCTGAATCTTAAGAATAAGCCAACATATACTTTCCGTAAGTATGCTACTCGATGGAGATCAAAAGCTACAAAGGTAAGGCCGGCATTGGAAGAAGAACAAATGAACAAATTCTTTGTCCGAGCCCAAGATCCGCAATATTATGAGAGGTTGATGGTTATTGAAAACCATAAGTTTTTCGACATCATCAAATTTGGATAAAGAATAAAAGAGGGAATTAAAAGCAGGATGGTAACAAATTTCAAGGCACTACATGCTACGAACAAAGCCTTGCAGTCAGGGAGAATATCCAAAAAGAAGGAAGTAGGGGTTGTGATGGTAGCCCAAGGTCTGAAGTCACCTCCCACATTCCAAACACCTCCACCCACATATCAGCCTTCACCTTCCAGATATTAACAACCCGCCACCATTTACCATACTTACAACACTCAGCCAGCATATTACCACTCACCACCAGCCCGCCAAAATTACCAAAAACCCAGGCCAAATTTCGACAGTAGAACGCCCAGACAATACACTCATATTGCCAAACCCATCAACCAGTTGTATGAGAGATTGAAAGATGCCAGTTATGTCACTCCCATTCCCGCTGTTGCCATGGAAAATTCCTCTCAGTGGGTAAATCCAAATAAAACATGTACCTACCACTTAGGCATGAAGGGTTACACTATTGACGAATGTTGCACTCTGAAAGACAAGATCCAGACAATGATTGATACCAAGGTTATACAGGCAAAGGAGGCTGTACATAATGTCCGCAACAATCCCCTCCCAGATCACAAAGGCGAGGGGGTAAATATGATAGAAACTGATGAAGAATGGGATCCGGAACGGTCAATTGGGCTCATTCGAGAAGGGGACGATCCTAAAAAACCTACAATCCCTCTCACACTTATTGTGGTGAAAATACAGTCACCGATTTAAGTTGAGATATCCGCACCGACTCCGTTCGAAGTTAAAGTAACAACGCCTTCAGCCACGCCAACTCCATTTGAAGTAGAAGTGACCACACCATTCACCATAACGGTAGCACCCACACCATCTGTTAATTCCAATGGTGTACCCTAGGACTATACTGCAGAAGCGAGAAGGAAAAGAAAAGGGTAAATAGAAGAAACTGGTGCAACGCAGGGTATGACAAGAACTGGTAGGGTTTACACGCTTGAGCATTTGGGGGGAACGAGTAAAGAAGCCTCTTCCAAATAGCCTATCATTGAAACCGGCCTGATGTTCTTCGGAGAAAGGTTCAAGCGAGAGAGTATTCTATGGTTGACCATCTGAACAAAACCCCTGCTCAGATATCCATTCTATCAATATTGTTGAATTCTGAAACACATAGGAATGCATTGACGAAAGTATTGAACGAGGCTTATGTACCCAACAACATTACTAGTGGAGAGATGGACAACATGGTAGGACAAGTATTGGAAGTCCATAAGATCACTTTCCATGAAGATGAATTGGTGGTTGAAGGATTGAGCCATAACAGGGCACTGCATATCACGGTGTAGTGCGAAGACAAATTCATTGCCAAAGTCTTGATAGATGGGGGTTCAAGTCTCAACATATGTCTGTTGACTAATTTGAAAAGATTGGGTAATGGTTTGCATGAGATACAAGCAGGAACTATGAACGTAAAATCGTTCGATGGGTCTCAAAGGGCCACGATCGGAGAAACCAACCTCTGTTTACAAATGGGCCCAGCTTGGTGTGATGTTAAATTCCAAGTGCTCGACATATCCACCTCATACAATATTCTATTGGGACGACCTTGGATACATGCCGCTAGGGCTGTAGCTTCCACTCTGCATCAGGTTGTGAAGTTTGAATGGAACCATCAAGAGGTGATCATTCATGGAGATGGGAGTAACCTTATTTACACCAACCAGAATGTTCCAGTTGTGGAGAATAGAAGGAAGATAGTGGAGAGACTTACCATCGCATTGAGCATGTTAACGTGATCGGGAAGGATAAATGGTTGATAGAAAAATAGAAACCATATTGGCATGGACAGGGTATGAACCCGCAGGGGTCTTGGCAAGAATATCCAAAAGATCACCAAACTAATACAGTTAAAATGCCACGACACGACCTTTGGACTAGGATATCAATACACCTGGCACGAGTATCAGAATTGGTCACCACCATAGCGTGGTCATTATTACCCTTTTGAGAAACTGATACCGTGTTGAGCCAATCCTTCCATCGGACCGATATGATGTGGGGATCTGAAGAAGATGAAGTTCTAACTAGTTTAAGAAGTATGTTCTTAGAAGAGGAAGATATGGACTATAGTGTAATATTTGAGGAGGAGGAGGAGAAGGAAGGCCTCGTTATCCAGACATTGGATAAGGGAGTTGTTCTCAAAAACTGGACCGCCATACCATCAAGGGCCCGCCGATTTCCGGGGTAGCCTGGTTGCTAGTGTCATTTATTTTTTAAAACAATTCTTATGAGCATTTTTAAAACATTTTCAGTATTTTGTTTTGAAACAATTGTTTGAATCATTAAAATTGATTTTTGTTTGACATTTGATACTTATCAATGGTTTGCTATTTTATTATTTATTACTATCCTCTATATTTTTCTCTCTACAGCATTACTATTTCTTATCTTGATGAACCAACAATTGTGACATGTAATAAGACAATGCAACATAAGGATAGTCAGTTAGAGGAAACATAAGAAGAGGATATAATACCTGAGGAAATTGTAAGAGAAGTTGAGAATTTTGAGAACAAGCCTAAGTCCAATCTGGACGAAACCGAGGTAGTTAACTTGGGATATTCCGAAACAGTTAAAGAAACTCGCATAAGCATTCACCTGTCACCATCAGAGAAAGAAGAATACACCCATTTCCTGAAGGAATATGAATATATTTTTGCATGGTCGTATGATGATATGACTGGTTTGAGCATATCTATAGTGGCTCATAAACTACCTACCAACCCAATGTGTCCGCGGGTAAAGTAGAAGCTCCGAAAAATCAATCCAGATATGAGTTTGAAAATCAAAGAAGAAGTCACCAAGCACATCAAAGCTCTCAGAGTGGTTGAATATCTAACCTGGTTGGCTAACATCGTGCCAGTTCCAAAGAAGGATGGGAAAGTCAGAGTATGTGTCGATTATCGGGACTTAAACAGAGAAAGTCCCAAAGATGATTTTCCACTACCCAACATACACATACTGATCGACAACTGCGCCAAGCATGAACTCCAATCCTTTGTGGATTGCTTCACGGGATATCACCAGATCTGGATGGATTAACAAGATGCCGAGAAATAACTTTTATTACGCCATGGGGGGTACTACTATAAACTGATGTTGTTTGGTCTGATGAATGCTAGGGCCACTTATATGAGAGCTATGACAACTATTTTCCACGACATGATACACAAGGAGATAGAGGTATATGTGGATGATGTCATTATCAAATCAAAGAAGGGTATAGATCACATAGCAGACTTGAGGAAATTCTTTGATTGGCTTCGGAGGTACAAGTTGAAATTGAATCCCGCAAAATGTGCCTTCGGGGTCCCAGCCGGAAAGTTATTATGATTCATCGTCAACCGTCGAGGAATTGAGCTAGACCCATCAAAGGTCAAGGCTATCCAGGATTTTCCACACCTAAAGAACAAGAAAGACGTGATGAGTTTCTTGGGGTGTCTCAATTACATCAACCGCTTCATAGCACAATCAACCGTGATCTGTGAGCCGATTTTCAAAATGTTAAAGAAAGATTTCGCAAAAAGATGGACTGAAGACTGCCAGAAAGCTTTTCACAAAATCAAGGAATATTTGTCCACACCGCAAGTCCTGGTCCCACCGAAACTTGGTAGACCATTGTTACTCTATTTATCCGTACTAGATGGGGCTTTCGGTTCTGTCTTGGGACAACACGACGAGACGAGGAGGAAAGAACATGAATTTACTATCTGAGTAAGAAGTCCAAATCCTATATTCTTTGTTGGAACGCACCTGCTGTGTTCTAACATGGATAGCTCAGAAACTGAGGTACTATTTTTGTGCCTATACCACATATCTCATATCAAGGATGGATCCTCTGAAATACATTTTTCAGAATCCCATGCCTACAGGGAAGCTGGAAAAATGACAGATATTGTTGAGTGAATTTGACATCGTCTATGTGACTCAGAAGGCGGTTAAGGGACAAGCATTAGCAAATCATCTTGTAGAAAATCTTGTAGGAGGAGAATACGAATCACTAAAAACATATTTTCCCGACGAGGAAGTATCATTTGTAGGAGAAGATATCGTCGAAGCCTACGATTGTTGGAGAATGTTTTTTGATGGAGCAGCAAATTTCAAAGGAGTGGGTATCAGAGCCATTTTGGTGTCATAAATAGGTTAACATTATCCGATATTCGAAAAACTCATATTTCCGTGCACCAATAATATGGCAGAATATGAAGCTTGCATCTTGGGGCTCAATTTGGCCATTGACATAAATATCCAGGTGTTGCTGGTAATTGGTAATTCAGATCTTTTGGTACATCAGGTTCAGGGAGAATGGGCTACAAAGGATACCAAGATATTACCATATCTATATCGTGTGCAAGAGATGATGAAGAGGTTCAGAAAGATAGAATTCGGAGATGTCCCGAGAATCTATAATGAGTTCGCAGACACACTGGCCACTTTGTCCTCTATGATACAACATCCAGATAAGAATTTCATTGTCCTCTATTATACAACACCCGGATAAGAATTTCATCGACCCTTTTTCGGTAAGGATTCATAATCATCCAGCTTACTGCGCTCATGTTGAAGGAGAAACAGATGGGAATCCGTGGTTCAATGATATCAAGGAATACTTGGCAAAAGGGGAATACCCGGAGGATGCAAATCATATCCAGAAATTCACACTACGAACATTATCAAACCATTTCTTCCAAAGTGGAAGAATTATGTACAGAAGGACTCCACACCTAGGATTATTACGGTGTGTTGACGCCAAGGAGGCTTCCAAATTGCTCAAAGAGGTACACGATAGAACTTGCGGACTACACATGAATGGTTTCATTTTAGCCAAGACGATAATGAGAGCAGGATATTTTTGGATGACTATGGAAACAGACTGCATCAGATATGTACATAAATGTCATTCGTGCCAAATACACGCAGATATGATATGGGTGCCACCAGATAAACTCAATGCAACAAGTGCACCTTGGTCTTTTGCTGTTTGGGAATGGATGTCATTGGTCCAATCGAGCTCGCTGCTTCAAACGGGCACATGTTCAATTTAGTGGCCATAGACTACTTCACAAAATAGGTTGAAGTTGCATCTTACAAAGTTGTAACCAAGAAAGACATCGCAGATTTTGTCAGAGATCATATTGTTTATCGATTTGGGGTGCCGTAATCCATCATCACCAACAACGGAACCAATCTCAATAGTGACTTAACGAAATCTATGTGAGAAACCTTCAAAATCAAGCATAAGAATCCCACAGCATACCGGCCTCAAATTAATGGAGCCGTGGAGGCCACCAACAAGAATATCAAGAAAATATTGAGAAAGATGGTAGAAAATCACAAGCAGTGGCACGAGAAATTACCATTTGCCTTATTAGGATATCATAATACAGTCCGCACATCGACCGGAGCAACTCCTTATTTACTGGTCTACGGTACTGAAGTTGTCATTCCCGCCGAGGTCAAAATTCCTTCCTTAAGAATTATACAAAAAGTTAAACTCAGTGATGCAGAATGGATAAGAAGTTGCTACGAACAATTAGCTCTTATTGATGGAAAAGGAATGAATGCAGTATGTCATGGTTAACTTTATTAGAACAAAATGTCCAGAGCTTTCAACAAAAGGGTCAGACCTAAACAGTTCGCACCGGGGTAGCTGGTGCTGAGGCGGATCTTCCCGCATCAAGATGAAGCCAAAGGGAAACTTTTACCCAATTAACAAGGACCCTACAAGGTTCACAGAGTACTAATGGGAGGAGCACTCATACTCGCAGAAATGGATAGAGAGATTTGGCCAAAGCCTATCAACCCAGACGCAGTCAAAAGATATTATGTTTAGCATATTTGCATTTCTTCATCTGATGTATTGAACTATGCTTGGATTGATTCTTGTTTAATAAGGGATACGTAGGCAGCCCTGTGGGTTCGGTTACAAATCAATAAAAATTTCATTTTCCCCACAATCAGAAACTGGACAGAATTTTGAGGAGGACTCTCAAAATTTCGGAGCAATTCAGCCAACTTCGTCGTATGCAGAACGATCAAGGAATCGCCTATTAAACCGGGACATAATTTTGAGGAGGACCCCCAAAATTCCAATGCAAGGAATTCGCAATGTCTCTGAAGTGTCACAGTCATTGGTTCGTCTAATTTATTTGATATTGCATACTAATGTGTTTTAAATAACTACACTCATTATATGCACGCATATTTTTTGAAAACATTATTTTATGAAATAGTCTGATGCTACCCATGGTAACTCAAACAGGATTTCGATGCAGATCAAGGAAAAGTGAGCAGGCGGAGGCACGAATCAACCTTCCCCATAAAACTCACGATTTTTCTTTGGATGCAGGAACAAGAAATATTCGCAAATACGTGCACACCTCAAAATCAATATCTTCATAACGATAAAGCTGCCAAGTGCAAACATATCTCCAGCTAAGAAATACTCTGTTACTACTTATTATTTGTTCCATTCCATGAGACTAAGCATTGTCTCCATTTTGAATGAGGGTAAGCCCTGCCTCCTTAATTGCATAAGGCTAAGCATTGTCTTCCCTCACATGAGACTAAGCATTGTCTCCATCCTTGCATGAGGCTAAGCCCTACCTCCCTAATTGGATTAGGCTAAGCACTGCTTCCCTATTTCCATGAGGCTAAGCACTAGCTTCCCCTACATGAGACTAAGCATTGTCTCCATCCTTGCATGAGGCTAAGCCCTGCCTCCCTAATTTCATGAGGCTAAGAACTACCTCCCTAATTTCATGAGGCTAAGCACTGCCTTTCCTTGCATGAGACCAAGCACTGTCTCCTATTTTTGCATGAGGCTAAGAACTACCGCCCTAGTTGCATAATGCTAAACATTTCCTTCCCTGCATGAGACTAAGCATTTCTCCTCTTCTTGCATGAGGCTAAACACTGCCTCCCTAATTGCATAAGGCTAAGCATCGCCTTCCCCTACATGAGACTAAGCATTGTCTCTTCTTCTTGCATGAGGCTAAGCCCAGCCTCCCTAATTGCATAAGGCTAAGCACTACCCTCTCGTGCATGAGACTAAGCGTTGTCTCCATTCTTGCATGAGGCTAAGCCCTGCCTCCTCAATTTCATAAGGCTAAGCACTGCATTTCCTCGAACGAGACTAAGCATTATTTCCATTCTTGCATAAGGCTAAGCCATGCCTCCTTAATTGTACGATACTAATCATTGTCTCCCGTCTTGAATGAGGCTAGGCCATGCCTCCCTAATTGATAAGTATAAGCTCTGCCTTTCCTTGCATAACCCCAAATGCTATGCTACTTGAAATCTAGCACTAGTTTCTACTTTTGTCGGGGCTAAGCTCTGCCCCCGATCTTGCACAAGACTAAGCTCTGTATTGTTTCGCTTTGCATATCATGGGATGAAATATTGCCATTTTGTCCGAAGTCATCATAGTCCGAAGGCATCATCCTCGTAGCCGGAAGACACCATGATATGGCCTGAGGATCTCTCAAAATTGCACATTATTATTCAAAGGCGTCATGGTTCAGAGGCACCATTCTCATGGCCCGAGAACATTATTTCATGGCCTATGAATCCCTTATCTCACGATTTATGGCCGGGACGTCATGGTCTAAGGACATTATCCTTACCGTCCAAATATGATCTCTATGGTCCAAAGGGAATCTACATCATGTTTAAATTCTCGCAATAATCCATATATATTTGCATGCATCGTGTTTTAAGTTTTTCAGGTAATCCAGGAAGTAACCGTTCTCCTATAGGGAGAAATCTTCCTCCAGTTTTTGTTCAATGTTCACATCCTGCAATTATTTCAAACATAACCGACCACCATCCATCACCCATTCCCATCTGATAAATATTCAAATATCCATAAGTATTCCAAGGTATATCCATTAACAATTCCTATATCGTCATATCTAGAAGGGCTTATCCGTTCCCACAACAACTCCATCGGCCTATTCCACCGGTGGATCCAAAATTATATACGACATGATTCACGTAAAACCTGGGATATGTAGGTAACTCAAAAACTGAAGTTCGGCCGATATTTTTCCAGATCACCCCATTCGTCAAAATCAGTCATCATTTATTTACCTGACAACTCTTTCATCATTCCCATGTAAAGAGGGGCAGCTGTTGATACCCAATTTCTCCTCGTGTTATATATATATATATATATATATATATATATATATATATATATATATATTGCATCATCATTTATTTTATAAGCATATACAAGTATTTTTCATAATTTTCAAAGGCTTTAAATCGATTTATCTCTGCATTTTCATTATATAAATATCTAGTAATTATGCTTCAAATTATTTTATGATGATTTAATCATCTAAACTTATCACTTACACCAACATGATATTTTAAATATTTTTCAGTACATCTTTTATAATTACATTTGCATTTTAGGGCTAATTGCACTTTTTTTTTTTGCAATAATAGCCCATATTAATGTATAATTACATTATTTATGTAGAAAAAAGTATATTTTTATATTTTTATAATATTAAGTAACTATTTGTAATCACTTTAGTATACAATTAATATTTCTGTTATTTATTAATTATTTTATAAATTATGCTTTTGTTAATTGTTGGTTATTTAGAAATTAGTCTTCCTAAAACCTATTTTCGGACCAATTACTGGCCCAAAATCGAACACCCTACCCAAAATAACCCCCATCCCAAATCAATTAACCCAACCCCTCAACCTGGTCGGTACCTGTTTATTTTAACCCGCCCCGTTCATTTTAAATCCCAGCCGTTTATCTTTCAAGATCAACGACCCACATCCTCCCCCCCCCCCCCCCCCCCCCCCCCCCCTCCCCCGTTTTAATTGCCCTAGACCTAAAACCCTAACCCTTTTCCCTATAATGTGTCGCCCCTAAACGCTCTCGATCTCTCCACTCTCTTCTCCTACGAACCATAGGTGCAACCTCTCAAAACCCTTGCCCTAATCCCTCTTCTAATGGTATTTCCCTCTCATCTACTTACCATATTAGTATGTTTCCGCTATTGGTTAAGGAGGATGTGACGACCCGGCCGATCGTCTTAAGAATTAACGCCCCGATACCCTACTAACTATTTTCCCCAAGTCTATTTCTGCGAAATTGAATTACCGGGACGTTCGGTTTTGAGTTTTGGAGAGTTCATATTTAGTCCCTAAATGAGAGCTTAAGTGTTGGAAAGTTTCCCGTAGTCGGAGAAGTGTGAAGACGGCCTCAGAATAGAAATCTGATTGTTCTGTTAGCTCCTTTAGGTGATTTCGGGGTTGGGAGAGTGTTCGAAATGTATTTTGGAATTCCGTAGCTTATTTAGGCTTGAAATGCAGAAGTTTGAAGTTTTGGAGTTTTCAGTCCGATAGTGAATTTTTGATCCTAGGGTCGGAATGGAATTCCGGAAATTGCAGTAGTTTCTTCATGTCATTTAGGATGTGTGTGAAAAATTTGAGGTCATTTGGATGAGTTTGGACGTGTTTTGGCGTCGGATGTGAATTCTAAAATTTTCTTAAGTTTCTAGGCTTGAACCTATGCATAATCGATGATTTTGATGTTACGAGATGTGTTTTTAAGGCTTGATCTAGTTCAAATAAGGTGTTAAGGTTCGTTTGTGGCTTTTGTTGAGGTCCCGGGGGCCTCGGGGTTGTTTCGGATGCTTAACGGGTGAAAAATTAGAAATTTGCTACTGCTGAACCAGGCCCCTTCTGGCGTCTTCGCACCTGGGAAGGTTTTTCCGCAGGTGCAGACTCACACGCGCGGGGGCCTTGATCGCAGATGCGATAGGGGGAGTTTTGGCCAGAGGTCGCAGGTGCGACCTGGGTTTCGCAGGTACGGGACCGCAGACGCGACCAAACGACTGGAGGTGCGGCCCTAGTGCAACTTAAGTGACTTTCGCACCTGCGATGCTTTTTCCGCAGGTGCTGTGATCGAAACCGCAGGTGCGAATTCCATGTGTGTTTTATTCTAAAAATCCGAGAGTTTGGTTCATAATTCTAAAAATCGTGTGATGGCTCAAAGATTGGCGATTTTCTGTGGATTTTGAAGAGAAGGATCATGGGTAACATTTTCTAATCCTAATTCATTGTTAGACTATTAATTCCCGTTGTTTTCCTTAGTTTAATTATCAAAAATGGGGGAAAACCATAGGAAAGGGATGAGATTATCCCAATCCGAGATTCTGAAAAATTGTGGGGTTTTTGGCATCAGATTTCGATTGTTTCTAGTTGAATGAGTCCGTGGGTGAATGGGTGTCCGAAAAATGTAACTTTTACCCGTGTCCGAGACATGGGCCCGAGGGGCGTTTTGGTTATTTTACATAATTTCGCGCCTTAGCTTGAATTAAATAGTGAAAAATCAGTTGCATGAGACGTTATTTACGATATGTAATTGAATTGTATAGATTTGGGCCATTTGGACTCGGATACTCGTGGAAAACGTGTGGTTTAGAGTTGATTTTGAGCCGGATTGAGGTAAGTGGATTGTCTAACCTTGTGTGGGGGACCTTACCCCTTAGGATGCTATAATTGGTAATTGAATGCCTTGTACGTGAGGTGACGAGCGCGTACTTGTGCTAATTGTTGAAAATCCGGTTTTTACTTTAAATATTTAGCCTGAGTTTCTTTCTTACCTATTTTATTTTAATTGCAACTATAGTCTATGTTAGCTTAGAAAATCATGCCTAGTTGCCTGAATTGCCTATTTGCTTAAATTGCCTTAATTTCACTACGTGAAGCATGTTAGACTAGAATTAGTTGTTGCCAGGTATTTTATGCACTCTAATTATGAACGTCTTCTTGTTGTGGTTGTGTATTTACTTTGGGACTATGGAACGTTATTCCGTAAGATCCCCCTGCATATTTACTTTGGGACTACGGAACGTTATTCCGGGAGATCCCCTGCATATTTACTTTGGGACTACGTAACGTTATTCCGGGAGATCCCCCTGCATATTTACTTTGGGACTACGAGATGGTATCCCGGGAGATCCCCCTGCACAGATAATGATCCTTCGGTTGTACATATGATGGACTACGGGACGGCATCCCGGGAGATCCATTAGACAGTTGAGAAAAGGGCTACAGGACGATATCCTGGGAGTTCCTCATTGTTACCATTGTTACTGAGTTGTTCGTACTCCGTGTTTACTCTATTCTTGTGTTTTCTTATTGCCTTGTTTGACCTGACTTACTGCACTGTTGTATTCATTATTACTGTCTGTTTTCATACTGTAAATCCCTATTATATTGTTTGACCTAAGTAGGGCCCTGACCTTCCTCGTCACTACCCGACCGAGGTTAGGCTTGGCACTTACTGAGTACCGCTGTGGTGTACTCATGCCCTTTCATGCGCAGATCCAGGTATCTCCACTCAGGCACACTATCCCCGAGGCTGAGAGATACAGCAGAGACTTCGAGGTACATCTGTCGCGTCTGCAGACCAGAAGTCTCTATCTTATTCCAGCGTTTTGTGAAAACTTTATCCTTCCTTACAGTTGTATAGACATTTTGGAGTTAGATCAGTGTATTATATTCTATTAGCTTGTGGTTCCCGTGAGTTTCCAGGTTTTGGGGTGATGTTGTAGACTTCCGTATTATTTTGGGTTGTATATGCCAATTGGCATTTATATACAGTTCTTCTTTTAGATTGTTCAGCTTTCTTTTACTTAATTATTCTGCAAATTATGTTGTTATTCCGCATTGCTAGGCTTACCTAGTTATAGGGACTAGGTGCCGTAGCGACATGTTCACGGAGGGCGAACTTGGGTCGTGACAAGTTGGTATCAGAGCTCTAGGTTCATAGGAGTCACGGAACACAGGCCAGTTTATTAGAGTCTCGCTGATCGGTAAGGAGATGTCTGTACTTACCTACGAGAGGCTATGTAACTGTTTAGGAAAAATCTTCACTTCATTGATTACCTTGTCGTGCAATATCTTTTGACATCAATTATAAACCACTGTTTTCTATTCTCTCACAGATGGTGAGGACACGTGCTACTCGGGACGATCAGGCACCCGTGCCCCATACTGCAGCCGCCAGAGGCTGGGGCCGGGGTAGAGCTTGAGGACGCGCACGTGGTGCAGCGAGAGTACCTGTGCGAGCTGCCGCTGAGGTACCACCAGCAGATCCAGCCGAGGTTCAGACAGCTGATACGCCTACTGCCACTACTACTCCAGCACTTCAGGAGACATTAGCTTAGTTCATGTCCATATACACCACTCTAGCGCAGGCAGGGTTGCTTCCCCTTGCTGCAGCCACATCCCAACCCGGGGGAGGAGCACAGACTCCCGCCGCCCGCACTCCTGAGCAGCAAGTGCATGTGGAGCAGGTTCTAGAGATCATTCCTGTACCGCCTGTAGTGACAGTTCAGCCCGAGGATGGGTCAGCTGCTTCAGAGGACGAGCAGTAGAGACTTGAGAGGTTCAATAAGTATGACCCTCCGGTATTCAGTGGACTAGCATCAGATGATGCCTTGGGGTTTCTAGAGGAGTGTCACCGTATTCTTCGCACTATGGGCATAGCCGGATCTAGTGGGGTTTCCTTTACTACCTTCCAGCTTCGCGGAGCCGCCTATGATTTGTGGCGCACCTATGAGTTAGACAGTCTAGACGAGGCTGCTTCACTGACTTGGACCTAGTTCTCAGATATGTTCCTAAGAGAATTTGTGCCTCAAAGCCTCAGGGACGCATGGCCCGCAGAGTTTGAGCATTTGCGCCAGGGTGCTATGACAGTTTCAGAGTATGCTATCTGTTACTCCAGATTGGCTAAGCATGCACCGAATTTGGTTGCTACTGTCCGCGAGAGGGTTCGCCGGTTCATCGAGGGTCTTATCCCACCTATCAGATCTAGCATGGCTTGATAGTTGGAGATGGACGTTCCTTATCAGCAGGTAGTGAGCATTGCTAGGAGGATCGAGGGTATTCTCACTAGGGAGCGAGAGGAGAGAGAGGCCAAGAGGTCTCGAGAGTCGGGCCACTACTCTGGTGCCCGTATCCCAGCAGCAGGTCAACATGGTAGGGGTTATATGGTCCACCCAGTTCATTCAGCTCTTCCAGCAGCCAGTGTTACCCCAGCTCCACCTAGGCCTCAGGAGCCTTATTATATACCTCCAGTTTCTAGCGCGCCTCCTGCGCGGGGTGCTTTCAGGGGTCAGTCTAACAGACCTAGCCCTAGCCAGTCACAGCCGCCACGTCCTCGCAGAGCTTGTTTCGAGTGTGGCGATACACGCCATGTGGTTAGGGAGTGCCCCAAACTTATTAGGGGTGCATCTTCACAGACTTTTCAGCCACAGCGTGCTCAGCAGGGTTCTCAGACCATGATCACAGCTCCAGCTGCTACCCCACCTGCCCAGCCAGCTAGGGGTGGAGGTCGGGGAGGTAGAGGTCGCCCTCGAGGGGGAGGCTAGGCCAGATATTATGCTATTCCTGCTCGTACCGAGGTTTTTGTCTCCGATTATGTCATCACATGTATTATACTTATTTGTCATAGGGATGCATCAGTTCTATTCAATCCAGGCTCCACGTATACTTATGTGTCTTCTTATTTTTCTCCGCATTTGGGTATAGCCCGAGATTCTTTGGGTTCTCCTGTTTATGTTTCTACTCCTGTGGGGGATTCTCTTGTTGTGGATCGCGTTTATCAGTCGTGTTTGGTTACTATTCGAGGTTTTGAGACCAGTGCGGATTTATTGTTACTCGATATGGTGGATTTTGATATTATCTTGGGCATGGACTGGTTGTCACCCCATTATGCTATTCTTGATTTTCATGCCAAGACCGTAACACTGGTTCTGCCAGGTGTTCCGCGTGTTGAGTGGAGTGGTGCTTTATATCACACTCCTAGTAGAGTTATCTCTTTTCTTATAGCTCATCGTATGGTTGAGAAGGGGTATGCCACGTATTTGGCTTATGTGAGAGATGTCAGTGTTGATGCCCCTTCTGTTGATTCAGTTCCAGTGGTACGGGATTATCCTAATGTGTTTCCAACTGATCTTCCAGGCATGCCGCCCGATAGAGACATTGATTTTGGCATTGATTTGTTGCTGGGCACTCAGCCAATTTCCATTCCTCCTTACCGTATGGTTTCTCCTAACTTGAAGGAGTTGAAGGATCAGTTACAAGAATTGCTTGATAAGGGTTTTATTCGACCCAGTGTTTCACCTTGGGGTGCTCCTGTCTTATTTGTGAAGAAGAAAGATGGTTCTATGCGCATGTGTATTGATTATCGCCAGTTTAACAGGGTTAGAGTGAAGAATCGTTATCCCTTGCCTCGTATTGATGATCTATTTGACCAGCTTCAAGGCACACAGGTATTTTCTAAGATTTATCATCAGTTGAAGATTCGGGAGCCGAATATCCCGAAGACTACTTTCTGGAATCGGTATGGCCATTATGAGTTTCTAGTTATGTCATTCGGGCTGACTAATGGCCCTACAGCATTTATGCATTTGATGCGCAGTGTGTTCAGGCCATATCTCAACTCGTTCGTTATTGTTTTCATAGATGATATTCTTGTTTACTCTCAGAGTCGGGAAGATCATGAGCAGCACCTGAGGGCAGTGCTTCAGACCTTTAGAGAGAAGAAGTTGTATGAAAAGTTCTCAAAATGTGAGTTTTGGTTGAGTTCTGTGGCATTCTTAGGCCACGTGGTATCGAGTGAGGGCATTCGATTGGATCCGAAGAAGGTAGAGGCCATGCAGAGTTAGCCCAGGTCGTCCTCAGTTACAGAGATTCGCAGTTTCCTTGGCTTCGCAGGATACTACCGCCATTTTGTGGAGGGATTTTCATCGATTGCAGCCCCTATGACTAGATTGACCCAGAAGGGTGCTCCATTTCAGTGGACAGAGGAGTGTGAGGCGAGCTTTCAGAAGCTCAATATAGCTTTGACTACAACCCTAATCTTGATATTGCCAACTGGTTCGGGGTCTTATACAGTTTATTGTGATGCCTCGCGAGTTGGCCTTGGAGCGGTGTTGATGCAGGACGGTAGGGTGATTGCCTACGCGTCAAGACAGTTGAAGATACATGAGAAGAATTACCCTGTCCATGACCTTAAGTTAGCTGCCATTGTTCACGCCTTGAAGATATGGCGTCATTATTTGTACGGTGTGCCTTGTGAGATTTATACTCACCACCGGAGTTTGCAGCACATATTCAGGCAGAAGAATCTAAATTTGCGCCATCGTAGATGGTTAGAGTTGCTAAAGGACTATGACATCACTATATTATACCACCCGGGGAAGGCCAATGTGGTGGCCGACGCCTTGAGTTGCCGGGCGGAGAGGTTGGGGAGTTTGGCATACCTTCATACAGTTAAGAGGCCTCTAGCCTTAGATGTTCAGTCCTTAGCTAGTTAGTTCGTGAGATTGCATCTTTCTGAGCCTTGTTGGGTATTAGCTTGTGTGGTTTCTCGGTCTTCCTTACTCGATCGTATCAGGGAGCGGCAGTACGATGATCCTCATTTACTTGTCCTCAAGGACACGGTCCAGCACGGTGATGCCAAAGATGTGACCATTGGAGATGACGGGGTGTTGAGGATGCAGGGTCGGATTTGTGTGCCCAATGTTGATGGGCTTTGGGAGTTAATTTAGCAGAGGCCCAGAGTTCGCGGTATTCCATCCATCCAGGTACTGCGAAGATGTATCACAATTTGAGGCAGCACTATTGGTGCCGAAGAATGAAGAAGGATATAGCAGAGTTTGTAGCCAAGTGCCTCAACTGTCAGCAGGTCAAATGTGAGCATCAGAGACCGGGAGGGTTACTTCAGCAGATTGAGCTTCCAGAGTGGAAGTGGGAGCGGATCACCATGGACTTTGTGGTTGGACTTCCTCGGACTTTGAGGAAGCATGATGCTATTTGGGTGATTGTGGATCGGCTGACCAAATCAGCCCATTTCATTCCGGTACTGACTTCTTATTCATCGGAGCGGTTGGCGGAGATTTATATTCGGGAGATCGTTCGCCTGCATGGTATTCCAGTTTCTATTATTTCATACAGAGGTACTCAGTTCACTTCACGGTTCTGGAGAGCCGTTCAGCAGGAGTTAGGTACCAGGGTGGAGTTGAGCACAACATTTCACCCCTAGACGGACGGACAGTCCGAGCGCACTATTCAGATTCTTGAGGATATGCTCCGTGCGTGCGTGATTGAGTTTTGAGGGTCTTGGGATCAGTTATTTCCATTGGCGGAGTTTGCTTACAATAATAGTTATCAATCCAGCATTCAGATGGCGCCGTATGAGGCTTTATATGGTAGGAGGTGCAGATCTCTGGTTGCTTGGTTCGAGCTGGGTAAGGCCAGGCTATTGGGCACAGAGTTAGTTCAGGATGCATTGGAGAAGGTCAAGGTGATTCAGGATAGACTCCGTACAGCCCAGTCCAGATAGAAGAGTTACGCGGACCAGAACGTTTGTGATGTTTCATATATGGTCGGAGAGCAGGTTCTGCTTCGAGTTTCGCCTATGAAGGGCGTTATGAGATTTGGGAAGAATGGGAAGTTGAGTTCGAGGTTTATTGGCCCTTTCGAGATATTGAGGCGTGTTGGGGAGGTTGCTTCTGAGCTTGCCTTACCTCCCATCTTGGCAGAAGTTCATCCAGTATTTCATGTTTCGATGCTCCGGAGGTATCACGGTGACTCGTCTCATGTCTTGGATTTTAGCTCAGTCCAATTGGACAAGGATCTACCATATGTTGAGGAGCCTGTAGCTATATTGGACAGGCAGGTCAGAAAGCTCAGGTCGAAGAACGTTGCTTCGGTAAAGGTTCAGCGGCGGGGTCAGCCGGCCGAGGAGGCGATTTGGGAGACCGAGCAGGATATGTGCAGCATTTACCCTCATCTTTTCACTACTTCAGGTATGTCTTTATGCTCGTTCGAGGACAAACGAATTTTTAAGTGTAGGAGGATTTGACGACCCGGCCGGTCGTCTTAAGAATTAATGCCCCGATCCCCTGCTAACTGTTTTCCCCAAGTTTTTTTCTGCTAAATTGAATTATTGGGACGTTCGGTTTTGAGTTTCGGAGAGTTTTGGGACATTTAGTCCCTAAATGAGAGCTTAAGTGTTAGAAAGTTTCCCGTAGTCGGAGCAGTGTGAAGACGACCTCAGAATGGAAATCCGATGGTTTCATTATCTCCGTTAGGTGATTTCGTGGTTGGGAGCGTGTTCGGAATGTATTTTGGAAGTCCGTAGCTCATTTACGCTTGAAATGCCGAAATTTGAATTTTTGGAGTTTCCAGTCCGATAGTGAATTTTTTATCCGACAGTCGGAATGGAATTCCAGAAGCTGCAGTAGTCCCGTCATGTCATTTTGGATGTGTGTGCAAAATTTGAGGTCATTCGGATGAGTTTAGACGTGTTTCAGCATCGGATGCGAATTCTAGAATTTTCTTAAGTTTCTAGGCTAGAACCTATGCATAATCAATGATTTTGATGTTACGAGACGTGTTTTTAAGGCTCGACCTAGTTCAAATAAGGTGTTAAGGTTGGTTGGTGGTTTTGGTTGAGGTCCCGAGGGCCTCGGGGTTGTTTCGGATTCTTAACGGGTGAAAAATTGGGAATTTGCTGCTGCTGAACCAGGCCCCTTCTAGCGTCTTTGCACCTGCGAAGGTTTTTCCGCAGGTGCGGACCCGCAGGCACAGCGGCCTTGATCGCAAGTGCGATAGGGGGAGTTTTGGCCAGTGGTCGCAGGTGTGACCTAAGTTCCGCAGGTGCGGGACCGCAGGCGCGACTAAATGACCGCTTATGCGGCCCCAGTGCAACTTAAGTGAATTTCGCACCTGCGATGCTCTTTACGCAGGTGCGGTACCGTAGGTATCACAGTTGCGGTGATCGAAACCGCAGGTGCAAATTCTCTGTATGTTTTATTCCAAAAATTTGAGAGTTTGGTTCACAATTCTAAAAATCGTGTGAGGGCTCAAAGATTGGCAATTTTCTGTGGATTTTGAAGAGAAGGATCATAAGTAACATTTTCTAATCCTAATTCATTATTAGACCATTAATTCCTGTTGTTTTCTTTAGTTTAATTATCAAAAATGGGGGAAAACCATAGGAAAGGGATGAGATTTTCCCAATCCGAGATTCTGAAAAATTATGGGGTTTTTGCATCGGATTTCGATTGTTTCTGGTTGAATAAGTCCGTGGGTGAATGGGTGTCCGAAAAATATAACTTTTACCCATTTTCGAGACGTGGGCCCAAGAGGCGTTTTGGTCATTTTACATAATTCCGCGCTTTAGCTTGAATTAAACAGTGAAAAATCAGTTGTATGAGATGTTATTTACTAAATGTAATTGAATTGTATAGATTTGGGCCATTTGGAGTTGGATACTCGTGGCAAACATGTGGTTTCAAGTTGATTTTGTGCCGGATTGAGGTAAGTGGATTGTCTAACCTTGTGTGGGGGACCTTACCCCTTAGGATGTGATAATTGGTAATTGAATGCCTTGTACGTGAGGTGAAGAGCGTGTACTTGTGCTAATTGTTGAAAATATGGTTTTTACTTTAAATATTTAGCCTGAGTTTCTTTCTTACCTGTTTTATTTTAATTGCAACTATAGTCTATGTTAGCTTAGAAAATCATGCCTAGTTGCCTGAATTGCCTATTTGCTTAAATTGCCTTAATTGCACTACATGAAGCATGTTAGACTAGAATTACTTGTTGCCTTGTATTTTATGCACTCTAATTCTGAACGTCTTCTTGTTGTGGATGTGTATTTACTTTGGGACTACGGAACGTTATTCCGGGAGATCCCCCTGCATATTTACTTTGGGACTACGGAACGTTATTCTGGGAGATCCCCCTGCATATTTACTTTGGGACTACGGAACGTTATTCTGGGAGATCCCCTTGCATATTTACTTTGGGACTACGGGACGGTATCCCGGGAGATCCCCCTGCATATTTACTTTGGGACTACGGGACGGTATCCCGGGAGATCCCCCTGCATAGATAATGATCCTTCGGTTGTACATATGATGGACTACGGGACGGTATCCCGGGAGATCCACTAGACAGTTGAGAAAAGGGCTACAGGACGGTATCCTGGGAGATCCTCATTGTTACCATTGTTATTGAGTTGTTCGTACTCCGTGTTTACTCTGTTCTGGTGTTTTCTTATTGCCTTGTTTGACCTGACTTACTTTACTGTTGTATTCATTATTACTGTCTGTTTTCATACTGTAAATCCCTATTATATTGTTTGAACTCAGTAGGGCCCTGACCTTCCTCGTCACTACCCGACCGAGGATAGGCTTGGCATTTACTGAGTACCATTGTGGTGTACTCATGCCCTTTCCTGCGCATGTTTTTCATGTGCAGATCCAGGTACATCCACTCAGGCGCACTATCCCCGGGGTTGAGAGACACAGCATAGACTTCGAGATACATCTGTCGCGTCCGCAGACCAGGAGTCTCTATCTTATTCCAGCTTTTTGTGAAAAGTTTATCCTTCCTTACAGTTGTATAGACATTCTGGAGTTAGAGCAGTGTATTATATTCTGTTAGCCTGTGGTTCCCGTGAGTTTCCGGGTTTTGTGGTGATGTTGTAGACTTCCATATTATTTTGGATTGTATATGCCAAGTGGCATTTATATACAGTCCTTCTTTTCGATTGTTCATCTTTATTCCACAAATTATGTTGTTATTCCACACTGCTAGGCTTACCTAGTTATAGGGACTAGGTGTCGTCACGACATGTTCAAAGAGGGCGAATTGGGGTCGTGACATTCTCCATGGTATCACTTAGTACTTGCCTAAACATGGCAAGTATTACCAATCAGATTCTGTCCGATTGACTCCCATCTCTTGAATTTGGACGATATTCCGTCTATACACGTTTATTCTACACCGTGTTAGTCTGATTTTGTTTGTATTTTGTTGATTCTTACTTACCCTAAAACTAGGGTTTAGATATATCTTCAAATTGAACCAAAATTGGTTCAAATCTCTGATTTTGAGTGTTATCTTGTCTATATTCGTCCTATTATGTGTGAGTTTGATTTTTTGTTTAGATTCTGCCAATTTTTCACTTTCCTTAAAATTTAGGGTCTCCACATCTTTTTCTTAAAATTAATTTTCAGATCAATTTTCATGATTATTTACTTTGTTAGTTGCTTAAATTACTGGGTTTCCTTGTTTGGTGCTCGATTTTTACTACTATATAAACCCTTCCCCCATTCCCTTTTAGACAGATTGGAATCGCTATAATCTCACTAAAATTAAAAGCTCTATTATGTTATTCCTTCATTATCTCATTTTAAATTTTGGTTCTTGGCCGGCTGAAAGCCAAGGTCATTGAATTCTGCATTCTTTCTCCTCGTTGATATTTAGAACACTGTGGATTTTTTTTATTTCTTGTATTATCACTTAACTGGTAAGTTACTGGGCCGCGTAGTTTCATTCCCATGTATCTGTGATTTGCACATGTTTTCACTTCTGGAAGTTGTAGTTTAATATGTTTTTTCTAGGTTGATCTTGTGTGCAATTCTGATTGCTTTACTTCAGTTTTAGGTCTCGTTAACCTTTGACTTCATCATACTGGTAATTTGAAACATGCCTAAACATGATTTGAGTGAATTAGATTCTTTTCAAGCTTATATAGCCTATATGTCGCAACTTATTAATGTTTAGGGCCTTTGCATCTCTTTGTTGTTTAATTTTGCTATCAATCTGGTTTCTCGAACATGCTTTACTTACATGATTCGTATCCCTTTAATAGACCAGTTGATTGTGTTCAAAAGCATGAATGTGTACATTAACTATGTAGCATAAGTTTGTCTCCTGTCCTATCCTGAATTTGCTATGGTTATATCATGTCTATGTATCATGTTTGATC
Organism: Nicotiana knightiana; assembly: GCA_005239525.1. Lineage (NCBI taxonomy): Eukaryota > Viridiplantae > Streptophyta > Magnoliopsida > Solanales > Solanaceae > Nicotiana > Nicotiana knightiana. Next base: position 60,430 of record ML391922.1, on the reverse strand, counting down.
TTGTCCTTTATTAGTATGCTTCTAACATGTCTTGACTTCCCAGTAGTTGCAATAATATGTTCTCATCCTGTCTAAATTTTGTTACCAATTAATATGATTCCCTTCTTGTAACACTAGCATCTATACTTAGTATAATTTGAACATTTCTTTACTATGAGTTTGTGTATACCAATCCTACAAACCTGTTTTGTTAATTTTTGACTATTTATGCAATAGGTGTTGAACTTGTTCTTCTGAATATTTGCTAAGTCTGTTCTTAAAACCTAAAGCCATGTTTGATTTTCTGCTCTATGTGCTCAACTTGACTATGTTTGTATCCTTCAGTGTTGTCCCTCAACCTTAGTTTACTCTCTTTCACTTGTTACCTGGGCTCTTTTGAGTTCTCATTCTTAGCCGGTTGAAAGCCAAGGCTACCTAGGTTATATCATTGACCTCCCTAGTGTGAGCCTTACTCGGAATCCATTTTGAGACCCTTGTGAACTCTGATACACTAGGGTCTAAGGATCTTTGGCACTCTGTCCTAAATGCTCCATCCTACCCCCTTTCTACCTACTGAATGAGCCAGTGGGCTTGTACATAGTTGTCTTCTCAATATTTTATGGCTACTGGGCTTTGGCTATGAATATTATTTTCTAGGCTGCTATGAAACTATGTGTACTTGAGGTTACGGGTATATTTTGGTTCTGCCTTAGGCACACTATAGTTATTTTGTAATTCTGTAATTTATTTCACTCATTGGGTCTGTAATAATGTTGTAATAACAGTTGGGGTGTTAGTAAAATTGGGAAAATGGGTTTATTTTTTCCTGAGATAGGTGGAAGTCCTACCTATAGGTATTTAATTTGCTCAAACGTGTTCTGCTACTGTATGTGTTAGATAACCTGCCTATAGGTGTTTAATTCGTTTAACCTATTCTGTTTCTACAGGTTTGTTAAATATCATGCCTGTAGGAAATAAAGTGATCAATTTTTCAATTGTAACATGTTCACTAGATACCATGATCATAGGGTTATATTAGTTTATCTGCATTTCTAAAATCATGCCTATAGGGTTTAATTGGTTAACGTGCTATTGTTATAATTACTCACTTAGGGGACATGCCTATAGGAGCTAAAACCAGTTTCAATCGCTAATTGTAGAAATCCTTCCTATATGATAATCCTACTCGTTTTTAAGTGCTAATATTGAACTTTGAACACTATCTCGTTGCCACTATTAGAAAGCATGTCTATAGGGGCAAACTAAGTAATTCCGAATATCTTCTGTATTTATCACTACTAACTACTGCATAAATCACCTAGATATCGTGTTTATAGGTTTAATCGCTTATAACCTATAATCAATAGGCAACTGTGTAATTACTTAGACACTGTGTCTAAGATGGCACCTTGTTGTTACATCCCATACTTTAACGTTAGGGTTCGTTGAAGTAATAACATATGAGTTGGCAAGGATTAAGTTTATACATGAAGATATGGATGTAAGACCCTGTAAGTTTGACGAATTTCGGAACTACTATATATTGGCTTGATATATATTTTCTTTGAAGTAAACTATTTCGGTAAAATTTGATAGATACGATTTTGTATGGTTGTGATAAGTTTTAAATTAAATATATGACATGCGGAAGTTTATAAATGAGGTTTTATTTATTATAAGAGTAGATAGTATATTATCATAAGAAAAATTATCCTTTTTCTGTTTTGAGAATTTATAGTACAAAATAAATTTCTTTATTGTAAAGATATAAATTACTTTCTCACAAGAAAGGAAGACTATCTTTTTACCATTTTAAGAACTAAGCGTACGAAAAATTTTTACTCTTTATATGAGATTAGAAAAATTATAAGTTGAGAAAATATATGTATTTTTACATGAATAATTTAATGAAACAATAGTGTATGTATTCATTTTATATGGTACAACATGACCATAATAGTAAGTTCTATAAAGTGTGTTAAAATTAAATAGAATTTTAAGTAATTTGAGATATTTTTTAATTATGTGAGTAATTGATTAATTATCGGGTAACGGGACATTTCCTAATTAATTAATAAATTATATAATAAGATTAACTTCCTCCCCCATCCCCTCCACCCAAACAATGACTCTGTCATTTTTGGATTAGGTGGCATAATGTCACATATTCACTCCATATTTAGATCTTCCATATTCACTAAAGACTAAAATCATTAGAATGATAATCATTCTTACATCAAAGCTCCTTTCAACCAAACCTAAGGTTAGCCACCTTTACAGAACATCTTGCAAACAAAACTTTAAACCAGAATGTTAGCAAGCTTCAACAGAACGTTTTCCAACCCAAAAATCCAACGACAATTATAAAATCAGAACGTTAGTCTTCAACAATTCAATTCAAACATAAGACCTCTCTAACTTGGTAACATTATTAGCTCTAAACCTTTCAAATTCATCATTTGAATCTCCAAAATGAAGATGGAAATTTCAGCAACTTATCCAAAATTCTGTTACGTGATGTTATAGCAACGAGGTTTTTGCGATTTGAAGGGACTACGGGGAAATCTTTCTCAAAGAATATTATACGGATTCTTCCCTATATCGATCCACCATTATGCATTGTCGCAATCAACGGTGTTAAAGGAATTGTCAAGAGAATCGATTCATGTATATTAAGGCTACCCCTTCTTTCTTTTTGGCATGATCCAAATTATACAGAAGAAACGAGCAAATGCACAGTTTCCATAAATTAATCTATTCATAGAAATACTAGGGGTGTCTATATTCTTGATTCCCCATGCGAAGTATTATTATCTTCTGTTCGTGGGTCTCAGAAAAATACGTATTTGATAAAGTTTATCCGAAAGGCATATTGATTTTTATGGCGATCTGAGAAAATTTTATTAACGTATTTCTTATGCATTTCATGCATTTATACATGTTCATTAACCCATGACCAGATGGCGTTATATATGCGTATATATGTATATTATATTTATATGGGATATGGGAAAATGTTACGGCGTTATATATGTACCACCACTTGATCAGCTGGTATACATTGATGATTTTGCCCACAGTGGCCAAGTTGATATGATGGGATGCCCTCAGAGGCTTAATGATGTTATGTACGTACAAACCTATGCATTACATGACATTTATATGCATATGCATGACATTATAAATATTTCATGATTTACAGAGTTATCCAGGCTTACAGGTTGAGTCATTTACTCCATGTTTCTTCCGTGTCTTTAATTAGTGTTGACTTATTGTTATGTTTCAGTTCTGCCTTACATACTCAGTATATTATTTGTACTGGCGTCTTTTTGTTGGGGATGTTGCATTCATTCCTGCATGTATAGATAATCGTTTGAAGAGCCCTCATAGTAGACGAGATTGGCTTCAGTGAAGGATCGGTAAGACTCCGCCTTATTCGGAGTGCAACCAAGTCTATGATTCATCGTGTCAGAAGTTTTCAACAAACTTATGGGTATGCCGGTACCCTGTCCCATTTTATGTCAAATAATCTTAGAGGCTTTGTAGACAAAGGTTCATTTTATACAGTATGTCAGAGGCCTTGTCGGCCCATATGTATTTATGTTTTAAGAAAAATGGTTCGGTAAAACAGTGGTTTCCACTTACAGTTATGCATTACAAGTTGTGGCCATGTTGGCCCATGATAGTTACAAAAAGAATGAGTCCAGCTAACTTGACCTATGTATGTTCTAGTTTTTGTCGAATGATCATGTGTTACAGAGTGGTTCGCTCGGTCTAGCACGGCACCGGGTGCCAGTCACGCCTCCCCAGGTTCGGGGCGTGACACTTGCATATGAAACTGTCTGCACAATTGAATTCCTAGATCACATAGAAATCATGTCAATAGGCTTAATGACTTTAACTCGTCTCAATTATGAAACTATCTAATGCTTGACGTCTAATTTTTCTGCGTGCATTTGTCGTCTAAGTGTGGAGGCTAACTTGAGACCTTAACTGCCTTTATATGAAGTCCAACATGCTTTTGTATGTCACCAAGGTTTAACATTTTTTATCAGCCTAAGGTAAGTCTAGAACCACCCCAAAATAGAGGTTCAAACGCCTCCTGGACCATAGGCATGGGATGGGTAGTGCACGCCTAAGGTACGACTTAGAATAAATTAGCGCGCCTTAGATAACAACTTAAAGATAGTAATCGGGTAGCAGGAGATGATAGTTTGTGCTCGCTGGATAATACAAGTAATACCACATCTCGAGGGAGTTACAAAGTATTATTTATGTTGCACGGGGTGATCCTTTAGGCTAAAAAACTTAGGACCCCCTATCATTTCTTTGAATCAAGTGTGTGTATTTGTTCAAAGTCTTTTGGTAATAAAACTCCCCAACTTCTGGTTTTCTCTCTGTTTTGTTTATCTGACTAATTCATATAATTTGACTTCGGTTGGGACCCACAGTTGTAGACCTCGAAGAGTTCCTGACACCTTCTCTTCGATGTAATTTCGAGCCCTTACCCGATCTTTGGTGATGCAAACTAGTAAACCTGAGTCATATGCATATAGGTGCCCTAACGCACCTTAAAGCCGTTAGGTGGTGACTCTCCTCTTTTAGAACCTCGTTAAAATAGTTGTCACATGTCGAAACTCGATTTCACGAGAAAAAGGGGTGCGACAACATGGCGACTATGTTGGGGATCTTTAGGCTCTTACCATAGCAAACTTGGTCTATATTAATTAGTCTTCTCTGATAAAGGTGTTTCCTTGTCCTTTTATTTTTACTGTTACATGAATATCCAGCTCCCGCTTCCCTTTTTATTGCTACATGCACACCCTTCCCTATTCTCCCTTTATTTGAATTCGCCTTAATATGCAAATCCCTGATCAAATTGGCTATAACATGCATTTTTCTTTCTTTAATCGTAATTTTTTTAAATTCCTACCTCATGTCTCTCCCCATCCTTACTCCCTCGCTTACTTTATTACAACTGCCACATTGCATGAACTAGCTTCTTATTGTTTTCCTTTCTTTTTATGTCTTTACGTTTNCCCCCCCCCCCCCCTCCCTTCTTGTCTTAAAATCAATTACTTTATTTTTTGGTAGATTTTTAATAATAATTGCCCCAACTACTTGTCTTTCTCTTTATCTTGGACTAATTCATATAATTCGAGTTCAGCTGAGATCTAAAGTTTTGGACCTCGAGGAATGCCTAACACCTTCTCCTCGAGGTAATTTGATCCCTTACCCAATCTTTGGTGATGCAAACTAGTTAAACCAATAGTTACTTGCAGATAGGTGCCCTAACGCACCTCAAACCCGTTAGGTGGAGACTCTCTCTTTTAACCCCCTTCCTTTAAAAGAGTTGTCACGTGTCAAAACCCTATTTCGTGAGAAAAAGGGGCGTGACAGTGGCCCTAGCAGAAGTGGGGGAGATCGGAGTCCAACAAAATCTAATGCTCCTTCCTCGGGCAGCAATAGTGTTGTGTCAAACAACAATGATCGTGGGAGAAATCCCCCTTCTAGATGTCGTCATTGCGGAAGGCCACATTGGAATAATGAATGCCCACGTGCACATATGAATTCCCATCAAGCTTTTGATGATGGTACGGATGAGAAGCAGATGATGTGGACCAGACCGAACCAGTAGGTGCCTTCAATGCAATTGTTGGCTCTATTTCTGAAGCATTAGCGGGAACCAGTGCTGGTATTCATAAGAAGAAGGACCCC
>ML391922.1:5884-48227 GCA_005239525.1 Nicotiana knightiana | reverse complement strand
ATTTTCACTATAGGGATTGGGGTAAGTGTTCTCTACTCGTTTTTTTTTTGGTTATATTTCAATTACCCAATGTTTTTCATCACTTTTAAATCAAGAATTTTCATGGTAAAAATTGAGGGTTTGGGTAGAATTAGGGAATTTTGTAAAAATCAAATCTTTACTTCGAATTGAGGTCAGATTTCGAAATTAATTGTATATCCGGGCTCGTGGTGAATGTGTAAACGTAATTTGATCCGAACCCCGAGTTTAGACCAAGCGGGCCCGGGGTCGGGTTTTAACTTTTTTTAAGAAAACTTAGAAAAAATTATAATTTTCAGTAAAGTTAGTTCCCTTAGCATTAATTAATGATATTAAGTTAGNTTGGCCTGAATTGTGAAAGTTTTTGATAAATATACAAATATATATGACTGTGATAAGGGTGGATGGGGGAAATATATATGACTGTGATAAGGGTGGACAGGGAAATATATATATATATGACTGTGATAAGGGTGGACAAGGGAAATATATATGACTGTGATAGGGGTGACTGGGGAAATATATATGACTGTTATAAGGTTGGATAGAGGAAATATATATAACTGCGATAAGGGTGGACAGGGAAAATATAAATATCNGAGTGTATTGGAGGTGAATTCAAGAGGAAAAGCTATAATTGAACAGTGAGTGGCCTGCGAAGTTTAGGTAAGTGCATGGTTTAACCTTGACTTGAGGGAATATGAATCTCCAACTAAATTGTTATGTGAAACTGCATATGAGTGGTGTATAGGAGAGGTGACGAGTATTTATGCACCACCAAATTTTTTGCTTACATGATCCCCTCATTGTTTCCAATTTAATTGCTCGANAAGTTTGGAAACTTGGAAAGTTGTGTGAAATTTTGGTGACAGCCGAGGCCTGGAATAGGCGACTTTTATTTATTCATTGTTGCAGTTATATTTTCTTATTTGCGTAAAATTATTTTATTACTTTATTATATACATATATTCTCGCAAGTTAAGTTATAATTGCCCCGCCTTAGCCCCGTCACTACTTCGTCGGGGTTAGGCTCGGCACTTAGTCGGTACATGGGATCGGTTGACTGATACTACACTCTGCACTCTTTTGTGCAGATAGAGGTACCGGCCAGCAAGTAGAAATTTTTAGTAGCCTCTATTCATTATCCGAAGACACGAGGTATATTTGTCGGCGTTTGCAGATCCCGAGAGTCTTCTTTTAGTTCTTAGAGACTGTTTTATATTTTTTCTAAAACAGTTATATTAATTCTTTCAGCCAGTTANACCAAGCGGGCCCGGGGTCGGGTTTTAACTTTTTTTAAGAAAACTTAGAAAAAATTATAATTTTCAGTAAAGTTAGTTCCCTTAGCATTAATTAATGATATTAAGTTAGTTATGATTAGATTCGAGTGTATTGGAGGTGAATTCAAGAGGAAAAGCTATAATTGAACAGTGAGTGGCCTGCGAAGTTTAGGTAAGTGCATGGTTTAACCTTGACTTGAGGGAATATGAATCTCCAACTAAATTGTTATGTGAAACTGCATATGAGTGGTGTATAGGAGAGGTGACGAGTATTTATGCACCACCAAATTTTTTGCTTACATGATCCCCTCATTGTTTCCAATTTAATTGCTCGAATTATAATTGTTTCATGTCCATTGTTGTTTCTATGATTACTTGGCTTGTTAATTTATTGTTAAGTCTGGTTGCAATTATTTTTAGAAAAATATTAGTGTATTCCTTGGTTTATAGAGAACTCCTCACGTAAAGAAGAGGGAAATGGTACTAGGTATGCACTGAGTATATATGATTCTCTTAGTCTACCATAATCTCGCTAGCTTAAGATGGTGCTTGATTTTGTTGAGTAATTTAGGATCTTAAAATGGGATGCTTGAGACAAGTTGTTGTGAATTGAAGGAGTTGTACTGATTCCAGAGTCCATATTCTTGATATAGTTACAAAGTAAATAGTCATTCATGTTTTCACATTTGTTACATGCATTTTGTTGTTCGTTGGGGATTGTGATTGCATATTGTCTTGTAGTTGACCATGTTTGTACATGGATCTGTAATTATAGTAAAGCTATTCTCATCTGTGCTACAATGTTTACGTCTACATAAAGGTTGAGTGGGTTGACATTGTTTACGTCTATATATATATATATATATATATATATATATATATATATATATATATATATATATATATATATATGTATGTATGTATGTATGTATTCATGCTGGTTCCATTTTTGTGATAATATTGATGAGTTTATGAGAAGTACAGTTTTTTGTTTATAATTGTTGAGATAAAAGTGTTGTGAAAAGCTTGGCCTGAATTGTGAAAGTTTTTGATAAATATACAAATATATATGACTGTGATAAGGGTGGATGGGGGAAATATATATGACTGTGATAAGGGTGGACAGGGAAATATATATATATATGACTGTGATAAGGGTGGACAAGGGAAATATATATGACTGTGATAGGGGTGACTGGGGAAATATATATGACTGTTATAAGGTTGGATAGAGGAAATATATATAACTGCGATAAGGGTGGACAGGGAAAATATAAATATCTGACAGTGATAAGGGAGGATAATTATGCTTTACTGATTTTTATTACAAAGATTTGGAAGTTTATTGTTTTATCATACCGTTTTCTCATATCTTGCACATTTGGTTATTTTAAATTGAAGTTTGGAAACTTGGAAAGTTGTGTGAAATTTTGGTGACAGCCGAGGCCTGGAATAGGCGACTTTTATTTATTCATTGTTGCAGTTATATTTTCTTATTTGCGTAAAATTATTTTATTACTTTATTATATACATATATTCTCGCAAGTTAAGTTATAATTGCCCCGCCTTAGCCCCGTCACTACTTCGTCGGGGTTAGGCTCGGCACTTAGTCGGTACATGGGATCGGTTGACTGATACTACACTCTGCACTCTTTTGTGCAGATAGAGGTACCGGCCAGCAAGTAGAAATTTTTAGTAGCCTCTATTCATTATCCGAAGACACGAGGTATATTTGTCGGCGTTTGCAGATCCCGAGAGTCTTCTTTTAGTTCTTAGAGACTGTTTTATATTTTTTCTAAAACAGTTATATTAATTCTTTCAGCCAGTTAATTGTAGTATTCTTTAGTAGTTTGTGAATTGTGACACCAGACCCTGGGGTAGTCTTAGAGTTATTTATATAATTAGTTTGTGCTTCGGTTTATTTAGTTTTTTATCATTTTATATTTGGATTTATGCATTGGAAACCATTAGATTTAAGTTTACTTTAAATTTATTTTATTATGTTTAAATGTATAAGCAAAGGAAACTAGCTAATCGAACTCTAACATTGGCTTGCCTAGCACGTATGGTGTTAGGCGCCATCACGATCATTGGGAATTTGGGTCGTGACATGACCATTATTCAATAATGTAGCCACTTCTTCCCGGAGGTGTCGACAGTCCCATGTCCAGTGGCCATTCGTCCCATGGTATTCACACCACAAGTTGGGATCCCTCTGGCTGGGATTAAATCTCATCAGTTTTGGGAACCGTGCTTCTTTGATGTTTCTCATGGCCGACACCAACTCCACTATATTAACGTTGAAGTTGTACTCTGATATCTTGGGGTAAGAAGGATCCCGCGACCCTGACGCTTCTTTATCAAGCACTAATCGATTGTTCCAACCGCGATCAGTACTCCTATCAATAGCAAACCTGTCCACTGCCATGAAACCTCTGATGCGGCTTTCGGTTCATTCATAGGGAAAATATCGGCCCCTCGAAGTCTGACTGTCCGCATCATAATCATCCTTTGATTTTTCTCTGTTCTTTTCTCGACCTTTTTTCGACGATGGAAAACCAACCTAATCCTCTTCGACTCTTATTTTTGATTCGTACGGTTGTGGACATCCACCCAGGTCGTTGCTTGAAACTCGAGTAGGCTTTTCTTTAATTTTTGGGAAGTGTCTGAACCCTCGGATTCAATTCCTTGGTGAATGCTTCAGCCGCCCATTCATCCGGGATAGCCGAGAGCAACATTCTCTACTTCTGGATTCGGGTAACAAACTCTCATAGCAGCTCGGACTCTCCTTGCGCAATCCTGAATATGTCAGCATTTCAGGCCTGTACTTTTCTCGGCCCGGCATGAGCCTTGATGAAAGAATCTGTGAGCATTTCAAAGGAGTCAATAGTATGCTCGGGTAACAGCGAATACCACGTCAAGGCTCCCCTCATGAGGTTTCTCCAAATTTCTTTAGCAACACAGATTCAATTTCGTGAGGAGCTAAATCATTTCCCTTTACCATCGATGTGCAGGTGGTAATATGCTCCTGGGGGTCTGAAGTTCCATCATACTTTGGCACTTCAGGTATTTTGAACCTCTTCGGAATTAACTGTGGTGCCGCACTTGGCTTGTATGGCAATTGAGTATACTTTTTCGAGTCCGGACCTTTAGTATTGGTGGTGTGATCGGGATCTGGTCCATACGGACGTTCTTCCCTAAAAACCATAAAAGTTCATTCTTGAAAGCACCATTCTTGTTATTGAGGCTGAATCCGCTCCCCCCGCCCCATCGGAGCCAATTTCACCCCTAGGAGTGTTGTTGTCGACCCTCTGCGTTGTTTGATTCACGGGAGCCTTAGGAGGAATCGGATTTCATATGTTTGCATTATTTGAAGCTCCCAAAAGTGTCTGCTTCAACTCTGTCATAACCTTATCATGTCGCATGAGGTGGCCTAGAATGATCACATGTTGCTCTTGCAAGACCTTTACCGCATCAACAACATGTTCCTCATCAGCATCATCGGGAGTTGTCTCCTGAACATGTCGAGGATATTACATGTCATGCACCGGTGTAGCACTATTCCCCTCATTATGGGTGTCACTGATTGAGTCCTCGATCATACCAGTACTAACGCACCGGATCCTATCAGAACTCTGAAGTTAAGCGTGCTTGGGCTAGAGTAGTACCAGGATGGGTGACCCCTTGGGAAGTCCTCGAAATGAGGTTGAACCCCTCAAATCTCGGGATTGTGCATGTTGTTAATAGTGTTATCTGCCATTTTTATGATTTTTCTAAGACAAAATAATCAAAACACATTAGTAAAAAAGAGAAGGATCAATTTAATTACACGGCTCTCTAGGCCCCACATTGGGCACCAAACTATTTACCCGTAAAACGGTACAGTTGAATTTATATGTGGTTTCTAGACAAATGAATTAATTTGATCCTGAAATAATAAAATAATCGAAGAATTATGCAGTACTTAGCCTTAGGATATAGACGAAACAGCATAAGCAACCGTTCCGGGAACAGGGCTTCCGGGTACAACAACGAAATCAAAAAGTAAGAAGATAAGATTGTATTGAGTTTTTTAAAGAATGTAGCATAAGTTTGCCAGGAAATTCGTTCCTTTTACAATGATAACTGAGCTCACTATTTACAATTATATTTAGGGAAGGAGATCCTAGAATTGTGCCCTTCTCTAATATCAATTATGAGGGACATTGATGAGGATATAACGGTGAACATAAATGTCAAATTTCATATAACGGGTAATTGCTCTTAATGCCATAGAATATTCTCTATTAAATACTACCGGGCGAAGAGCATTTATCACATTTTTATGAGAGTTATTCTTTCTGGTGACAAACGAAACAATTGTCGTCGGTATTTGGCTATCCTCTTCTTGGGTTCCACGTGTCCCTTTTCTGGACGGCCACGTGTCATAGTATATTTTACTCTATACAGATACAAACATGGTTATTGTACAAAAAAAAAAATTATACTATCAATGTATGTTAATTTGTTATAACAGATAATTTGGCTTATTTCCTGATTACTAGTCTTTTATGCTTTAAGTATGTATAAGTTTAACTCAAGAAAATAGTATATGCGGCTATTGTTGTTTGGTACATCTCTGTATGGAGAGTTGCTAGAGTTTCTTTCTCTAAATAGGGAGAGAAAAAGAAATGCAGCAAAAAAGATTAGTAGTCAATTTGTGCATAGTCATAAATGACTGGGTGCCTTTTGCATATAAACTAGTATCAGTAATGATTTGAATTATTTGAACTATAAGTAAATAATCTTAAAATTAAATCTTTTATGTAAAAATTATAAATAATTATTATATATTAATTAAGAAGCATGACATGAATTATTTTTCAGATCTCATAGTGGATAACATGTTATCTTTTTCTATACAGTAATTGTCACGACCCAAATTCCCCATCCACGGGATCGTGATGGCGCATAACACAACATTTACTAGGCAAGCCGATGTTAGAATTTGATTAGCTATTTTCCTTTAGTTAATTACTTAAACACAATAAGACAAATATAAAGTAAATTAAATCTACTGATTTCTAACGAATAACTTGAAAAATGAAATGATAAACAAATAAACAAACTGAGCCATGAACTAAATATATATAACCATACGTCTACCCAGGGTCTGGTGTCACAATTCATGAATTACTATGAATACACATAATAGGCTGAAAGAAATAATGTAACTGTTTCGAACATAAGAAAAACAATATCTAGAGAACTAAGAGAAGACTCCAGGAATCTGCGGACGCCGGCAGATCTACCTTGTGTCTCCAAACGATGAATGCGGCTACTAAAATCTCCTAATGTTGGCCGGTACCTGGATCTGCACAAAAGAGTGAAGAGTGTAGTATCAGTACAACCGGCCCCATGTACTCAGTAAGTGCCGAGCCTAACCTCAACGAAGTAGTGACGAGGCTACGGCATGTCATTAACTACATAACTTGTAAGCAACATATATAATAAAGCAAGAACGAAAAAATAACAATAATAAACTCGATAACCAGTAACTTGCACCAATAATAAAAGCAACTCAAATAACAATTTTCAAATATCAACTTATAAACAACTCTTCAATTTTTTCCAACTTTCGATTTAAATCACAATAAGATCAGAGTATGAAAACATTTTCAATAAAATCGGAATTATTCCAAATCCTTATTTTCGAAAACCAGTAAAACATAAATATTCACCCTTATCACTCCTTGTTGCGGCGCGTAACCCGCTCCCACTTGTCCCCCCTTATTGCTCCTCCCTATATACATCACCCTAATTTCTCATGTTGCAGCGTGCAACCCGATCCCACATGTCCACCCTTATTACTCCTTGTTGCGGCGTGCAACCCGCTCCCACAAGACATATCATATCAGTTTATGTATAAAAAAAACTTTCACAATTCAAGTCAATCCTTTCACAACATTTTTGTATCAATAATTATAAACAGAAGCTGTAAAACTCATAACTTCATCAATTATCATTTCACAACAAAGCCAACCGGAATTTATACACATATCGTAACACTGATATCCAACTCAATCCTTATGTAATTTAACAAAATCAAAGAACAACCGATACTTCTGAAATACTTGAAGCAATACTTAACAATAAATTTACTAATACAAATAGCCACATAAACTTCAACGATCATGAAACAATTAAGCCCGGGAGAAAATAATTGGAAATCGGGGAAGGGATCATGTTTAACAGATAATTTGGTGGTGCATAGATACTCGTCACCTCATCTATACACCACACGCATGCGAATTCACATAGCATTTAAGTTGGAGATTCCTATTCCCTCAAGTCAAGGTTAAACCAAGCACGTACCTCAAATTTGCAGGTCACTCACTACTCAATTATAGCTTTTCCTTTGAAATTCCCCTCCAATACACTCGAATCTAATAATAATCAACTTAATATCATTAATTAATGCTAAAGGAACTAACTTTACTGAAAATTATAATTTTTCATAAGTTTTCTCAAAAAAAGTTAAAACTCGACCCCGGGCCAGCTTGGTCAAAACTCGGGGTTCGGACCAAATTACGTTTACCCATTTACCCCCGAACCCGAATATGCAAATAGATTTCGAAATGCGACCTCAATTCGAGGTCAAAATCCCATTTTAACAAAATTCCCTAATTCTACCCAAACCCTCAATTTTTACCATGAAAATTCTTGATTTTTGATTTAAAAGTGATGAAAAATATTGGGTAATTGAAAGAGTAAAGTTTAGAATTGATTACCAACACTTTGGGATTGAAATTTGGTGAAGAAAATCGTCCTAAGGGCTTGGTAGTTCGAAAAATAGGAAGAAAAAGAGTTTTGTCTGTGTTAAACAGTGTTTAAATATGACTAGGCAGGCTTTCATCGCGTTCACGTGGGCCTGCCCGCGTTCGCATAGAGTCAGGCCTGTTGGCCTTCGCTTTCGCGGTCACTGGGCAGCGTTCGCATAGAGGAAAGTCAGTTTCCCCTCCCCCATGCCCGTTACACTACGCGTTCGCGTGGACCATACCACGTTCGTGTAGGGTCCCCCCCTCCAGCCTATCGCGTTCGCGTCCCTGGTCACGCGCTCGCATAGAACAAAAAGGGCCTATCCAATATTACTCTACACGTTCGCAACTGGGTATATGCAAATGCGAAGAAGAAAAGGATGGGCACCAGAAAACAACAAAAACCAGCAAATGTTTAAGTGCAAAATACCCCGTGGCTTATCCGAAACTCACTCGAGCCCTCGGGGCTCCAAACCAAACATGCATGTAAGTCTGAAAACATAATATGGACTTACTCGTGCGAAAAATCATAAAAATAATATGTAAAACAATGAATTAAACCTCAAAACTCATCATTTTCTCAAGAACACTTAAAGTTCACTATTTCCCAACCGGACATCTGAATCACGTCAAACAAACTCCGATTCTTACCAAATTTCACAAATAGGATGTAAACATCATAATGAACCTATATCAAGCTCCAGAATAAAAATACGGGCCCGATACCAACGGTTTCAAACGTTAATTTATTTATTAATTTCATTAAAAATCCAGCAAATTAATTTCTTTCAAAAATTGATTTCTAAGGCTTGGGACCTCGGAATTCAGTTCCGGGCATACGCCCAAGTCCCATATTTTACTGGGGACCTTCTGAGATCATTGGAACACAGATTCGGTTCTATTTACAAAAAAATGTTGAAAAAATTCAACTAAAACCAAGTTTTAAATTCCAAAAATTACTATTTCTTATATTTTCATGTAAAAGCTTTCTAGTTTCATGCTCGGACTGTGCTCGCAAATCGAGGTAGTTAAATTTAATATTTTATGGCTAATAAATCTATACAGAGTCTTATTTTATAAGATAGCCTTTTGGGTCATCAAAATCTCCACCTCTAAAAAAAGCGCTCGTCCTCAAACAAACATAGAAAAATTACCTGAATTAGCAAACAATTGTGGATATTTACTCTGCATGTCCGCATCAGACTCCCAAGTAGCTGCCTCAACGGGCTGACCCCTCCACTGAACTCGAACTGAAGGGTAACTCTTTGATCTCAACTAATAAACCTACCGGTCCAGAATGGCAATTGGCTCCTTCTCATAAGTCAAATCTTTGCTTAATTGGATAGAGCTGAAATCTAACACGTGGGACGGGTCACCATGATATTTTCGGAGCATAGACACGTGGAATATCGGATGAACTGAGGGTAACCCTGGAGTCAACAAAAGTCTATAAGCTACCTCCCCCACTCTATCAAGAATCTCAAATGGCCCGATATACCTAGGGCTCAACTTTCCCTTCTTCCCAAATCTCATGACACCCTTCATGGGGGATACCCGAAGTAATACTCTCTCTCCAACCATGAATTCCACATCTAGAACCTTACGATCGACGTAACTCTTTTGCCTAGACTGAGTTGCACGAAGTCGATCCTGTATAATATTAACCTTATCTAAGGACTCTTGAACTAAGTCTGTACCCAATAACCGAGCCTCTCCCAGCTCAAACCATCCAATTGGCGATCTGCAACGTCTACGATATAATGCCTCATATGGGGCCAACTGAATGCTTGACGGATAACTATTATTATAAGTAAACTCCTCTAACAGCAAGAATTGATCCCAAGAACCTCCAAAGTCAATAATACAAGCGCGGAGCATATCCTCCAAAATCTGAATAGTACGCTCGGATTGCCCGTCCGTCTGAGGATGAAATGTTGTACTCAACTCAACTCGGGTACCCAACTCTGGCTGAACTACCCTCCAAAAGTGTGAGGTAAACTGCGTACCTCGATCATAAATGATAGATACGGGCACACCGTCAAGACGAACAATCTCTCAAACATACATCTCTGCCAACCGCTCTGAAGTGTAAGTACTTGCCACTGGAATGAAATGTGCTGATTTAGTCAACCTATCCACAATAACCCAAACGGCGTCGAACTTCCTCTGAGTCTGCGGGAGTCAAACAATGAAGTCCATAGTGATACGCTCCCACTTCCACTCAGGAATCTCTATCTGCTGAAGTAAACCACCGGGTCTTACTATTTCACCTGTTGGCAATTCAAACAACAAGCCACATAAGCAACAATATCCTTCTTCATCATTCGCCACCAATAGTGTTGTCGCAGGTCCTGGTACATTTTAGCAGCACCCGGGTGAATAGAATACTTAGAACTGAGCTTCTTCAAGAATCAACTCACGAAGGCCATCAACATTAGGCACACATATACGACTCTACATCCTCAAAACACCGTCATTTCCAACAGTGATATTCTTGGAACCACCATGCCGAACTGTCTCCCTAAGGACAATCAAGTGCGGGACATCATCCTGTCGATCTTTGATACGCTCGAACATGGTTGGACGAAATATCCAACCTCACAAACTGATTAGCCAAAGTCTGAATATCTGAAGCTAACGTTCTCTCACCGACTGGAATAAATGTAAGGCTGCCCATACTTAATGCTTTCCTACTCAATGCATCGGCCACCACATTGGCCTTTCCCGGATGATACAATATTGTGACATCATAGTCCTTCAACAACACTAACCATATCCTCTGCCTCAAATTAAGATCCTTTTGCTTGAACAAGTACTGGAGTCTACGATGATTCGTGTAAACCTCACATGGCATGCCATAAAGATAGTGCCTCCATATTTCAATGCATGAACAATGGATGCCAACTCTAAGTCATGGACAGGATAATTCTTCTCATGAATCTTTAACTGACGAGACACATATGATATCACCCTGCCCTCTTGCATCAAGATTGCTCCCAACCCAACACGGGAAGCATCACAATATGCCGTGAAAGATCTTGAACCTGATGGTAACACCAATGCCGGTGCTGAAGTCAAGGCTGTCTTGAGCTTCTGGAAGCTCGCCGTACACTCATATGACCATTTAAATGGGGCACCTTATGAATCAATCTCGTCATCGGGGCTGCTATAGACGAGAACCCCTCCACAAAACTACGATAGTATCCCGCCAAACCCAAGAAGCTCCTAATTTCCGTGGCTAAAGTACGTCTAGGCAAGTTCTTGACTGCCTTTATCTTTTTAGAATCTACATGAATACCTTCTGATGATACAACGTGACCCAAGAAAGCTACTGAATCTAACCAGAAATCACACTTTGAAAATTTTGCATACTACTGATTATCCCTCAAAGTCTGGAGTGCTATACGGAGGTGTTGTTCATGCTCCTCCGACTACGAGAGTAAATAAGAATATCGTCAATGAACATAATTATGAAGGAATCCAGGTAAGGCTTGAAAACTCGATTCATCAAATCCATAAAGGTTGTTGGGGCATTGGTCAAGCCAAAAGACATCACCAAAAATTCATAGTGCCCATACCTTGTCTGAAAGGCTATTTTAGGAACATCGGACGCCCTAATCTTCAACTGATGGTAGCCCGATCTCAGATCAATTTACGAAAACACACTGGCAGCCTGAAGTTGATCAAATAAATCATCAATTCTCGGCAATGGATACTTATTTTTTATAGTAACTTTATTCAACTGCCGATAATCTATACACATCCTCGTTGATCCATCCTTCTTCTTTACGAACAAAACCGGCGCACCCCACGGCGAGACACTAGGCCTGACGAAACCTTTATCAAGTAGGTCTTGCAACTGTTCTTTCAATTCTTTATATTTTGGTGGGGCCATCCGGTATGGAGGAATAGAAATGGGCTGAGTGCCCGGAGCAACATCAATACAAATATTGATATCCCTGTCGGGTGGTATCCCTGGCAGGTCTGCAGGAAACACTTCGGGAAAATCCCGAACAATAGGCACTGACTCTATTGAAGAAATCTCGGCATCAGAATCACGGATATAAGCCAAATAATCCAAACATCCTTTCTCAACCATGCGACGAGCCTTGGCATAAGAAATCACTCTGCTGGGAGAATAACTAGGAGTCCCTTTCCATTCTAACTGAGGCAATCCCGGCAAAGCTAAAGTAACTGTCTTGGCGTGACAGTCCAAGATGGCATAATAAGGTGACAACCAATTCATGCCCAATATGACATCAAAATCGACCATGTCAAGAAGCAAAAGGTCTACACTAGTTTCTAGACCGCGAACGATAAACACGATATACAACAGTAGCATCCCCCACCGGCGTAGACACATAAACAGGGACACTCAAAGAATCGCGGGGCACAACCAAATACGAGGCAAAATAGGATGACACATAAGAATAAGTAGACCCCGAATCAAACAAAACTGAAGCATCTTTCTTACAAACTGAAATGGTACATGTGATAACTGCATCGGAGGACTCCACCTCGGGTTTGGCTGGAAATGCATATAATCGGTGCTGGGCCCCACCACCTTGAACTGCATCACCAGGAGGACACCTGACAGTTGGTCCTCCACCTCTAATGGGCTGGCCATCACCTCTAGCGGGCTGGCCTCCACCTCTAGCATCCTGACCTCCACCTCTAACATTCTGAAATCTACCCCTAACTACCTGACCCTTACCCCTGGCTGGTTAGGCATACGCCCAAGTCCCATATTTTACTGCAGATCTCCCAGGATCGTTGGAACACAGATTCGGTTCTATTTACAAAAAATGTTTAACAAATTCAACTAAAACCAAGTTTTAAATTCCAAAAATTACTATTTCTTATATTTTCCCGTAAAAGCTTTCTAGTTTCATGCTCGGATTGTGCTCGCAAGTCGAGGTAGTTAAATTTAATAATTTATGGCCAATAAGTCTAGACAGAGTCTTATTTTATAAGATGGCCTTTTGGGTCATCACAATCTTCACCTCTAAAACAAGCGCTCGTCCTCAAACAGACATAGAAAAATTACCTGAATTAGCAAACAAGTGTGGATATTTACTCTGCATGTCCGACTCGGACTCCCAAGTAGCTGCCTCAATGGTCTGACCCCTCCATTGAACTCAAACTGAAGGGTAACTCTTTGATCTCAACTGATAAACCTACCTGTCCAGAATGGCAACTGGCTACTCGTCATAAGTCAAATCTTTGTCCAATTGGATAAAGCTAAAATCTAACACGTGGGACGGGTCACCATGATATTTTCGGAGCATAGACACGTGGAATACCGGATGAACTGAGGGTAACCCTGGAGTCAACACAAGTCTATAAGCTACCTCCCTCACTCTATCAAGAATCTCAAATGGCCTGATATACCTAGGGCTCAACTTGCCCTTCTTCCCAAATCTCATGACACCCTTCATGGGCGATACCCGAATTAATACTCTCTCTCCAGCCATGAATGCCACATCTCGAACCTTACGATCGACGTAACTCTTTTTCCTAGACTGAGCTGCACGAAGTCGATCCTGCATAATATTTACCTTATCTAAGGACTCTTGAACTAAGTCTGTACCAAATAACTGAGCCTCTCCCGGCTCAAACCATCCAATTGGCGACATATAATGCCTCATATGGAGCCATCTGAATGCTTTACTGATAACTATTATTATAAGTAAACTCCTCTAACAGCAAGAATTGATCCCAAGAACCTCCAAAGTCAATAATACAAGCGCGGAGCATATCCTCCAAAATCTGAATAGTACGCTCGGATTGCTCGGCCGTCTGAGGATGAAATGTTGTACTCAACTCAACTCAGGTACCCAACTCTGGCTGAACTACCCTCCAAAAGTGTGAGGTAAACTGCGTACCTCGATCATAATTGATAGATACGGGCACACCGTGAAGACGAACAATCTCTCAAACATACATCTCTGGCAACCGCTCCGAAGTGTAAGTACTTGCCACTGGAATGAAATGTGCTGATTTAGTCAACCTATCCACAATAACCCAAACGGCGTCGAACTTCCTCTGAGTCTGTGGGAGTCCAACAATGAAATCCATAGTAATACGCTCCCACTTCCACTCAGGAATCTCTATCTGCTGAAGTAAACCACCGGGTCTTACTATTTCACCTGCTGGAAATTCAAACAATGAGCCACATAAGCAACAATATCCTTCATCATCATTCGCCACCAATAGTGTTGTCGCATGTCCTGGTACATTTTAGCAGCCCCCGGGTGAATAGAATACTTAGAACTGAGCTTCTTCAAGAATCAACTCATGAAGGTCATCAACATTAGGCAAACATATACAACTCTACATCCTCAAAACACCGTCATTTCCAACTGTAATTTTCTTGGAACCATCATGCCGAACTGTCTCCCTAAGGACAATCAAGTGCAGGTCATCATCCTGCCGATCTTTGATACGCTCGAACATGGTTGGACGAAATATCCAACCTCACAAACTGATTAGCCAAAGTCTGAATATCTGAAGCTAATGTTCTCTCACCGACGGGAATAAATGCAAGGCTGCCCATACTTAATGCTTTCCTACTCAATGCATCGGCCACCACATTGGCCTTTCCCGGATGATACAATATTATGACATCATAGTCCTTCAACAACACTAACCATATCCTCTGCCTCAAATTAAGATCCTCTTGCTTGAACAAGTACTGGAGTCTACGATGATCCGGGTAAACCTCACATGACATACCATAAAGATAGTGCCTCCATATTTCAATGCATGAACAATGGCAGCCAACTCTAAGTCATGGACAGGATAAATCTTCTCATGAATCTTTAACTGACGAGACACATATGATATCACCCTGCCCTCTTACATCAAGATTGCTCCCAACCCAACTCGGGAAGCATCACAATATATCATGAAAGATTCTGAACCTGATGGTAACACCAATACCGGTGCTGAAGTCAAGGCTGTCTTAAGCTTCTGGAATCTCTCCGCACACTCATCTGACCATTTAAATGGGGAACCTTCTGAATCAATCTCCTCATTGGGGTTGCTATAGACAAGAACCCCTCCACAAAACTACGGTAGTATCCCGCCAAACCCAAGAAGCTCCTGATTTCCGTGGCTAAAGTGCGTCTAGGCCAGTTCTTGACTGCCTTTATCTTTTTAGAATATACATAAATACCTTCTGATGATACAACGTGACCCAAGAAAGCTACTGAATCTAACCAGAACTCACACTTTGAAAATTTTGCATACAACTGATTATCCCTCAAAGTCTGGAGTGTTGTACGGAGGTATTGTTCATGCTCCTCCCGACTGCGAGAGTAAATAAGAATATCGTCAATGAACATAATTATGAAGGAATCCAGGTAAGCCTTGAAAACTCGATTCATCAAATCCATAAAGGCTGTTGGGGCATTGGTCAAGCCAAAAGACATCACCAAAAATTCATAGTGCCCATACCTTGTCCGTAAGGCTGTTTTAGGAACATCGGACGCCCTAATCTTCAACTGATGGTAGCCCGATCTCCGATCAATTTACGAAAACACACTGGCAGCCCGAAGTTGATCAAATAAATCATCAATTATCGGCAATGGATACTTATTTTTTATTGTAACTTTATTCAACTGCCGATAATCTATACACATCCTCATTGATCCATCCTTCTTCTTTACGAACAAAACCGGCGCACCTCACGGCGAGACACTAGGCCTGACGAAACCTTTATCAAGTAGGTCTTGCAACTGTTCTTTCAATTCTTTATATTTTGGTGGGGCCATCCGGTATGGAGGAATAGAAATGGGCTGAGTGCCTAGAGCAACATCAATACAAAAATTGATATCCCTATCGGGTGGTATCCCTGGCAGGTCTGCAGGAAACACTTCGGGAAACTCCCAAACAATAGGCACTGACTCTATTGAAGAAATCTCGGCATCAGAATCACGGATATAAACCAAATAAGCCAAACATCCTTTCTCAACCATCCGACAAGCCTTGGCATAAGAAATCACTCTGCTGGGAGAATAACTAGGAGTCCCTTTCCATTCTAACTGAGGCAATCCCGACAAAGCTAAAGTAATTGTCTTGGCGTGACAGTCCAAGATGGCATAATAAGGTGACAACCAATTCATGGCCAATATGACATCAAAATCGACCATGTCAAGAAGCAAAAGGTCTACACTAGTTTCTAGACCCTCAATAATGACTACGCACGAACGATAAACATGATATACAATAATAGCATCCCCCACCGGCGTAGACACATAAACAGGGACACTCAAAGAATCGCGGGGCACAACCAAATACGAGGCAAAATAGGATGACACATAAGAATAAGTAGACCCCGAATCAAACAAAACTGAAGCATCTTTATTACAAACTGAAATGGTACATGTGATAACTGCATCAGAGGACTCCACCTCGGGTTTGGCTGGAAATGCATATAATCGGTACTGTGCCCCACCACCTTGAACTGCATCACCAGGAGGACCCCTGACAGGTGGTCCTCCACCTCTAATGGGCTGGCCATCACCTCTAGCGGGCTGGACTCCACCTCTAGCATCCTGACCTCCACCTCTAACATTCTTACATCTACCTCTAACTACCTGACCCTTACCCCTGGGTGGTTGGGCAAGTGGTGCTGCAGTTGGTGCCGAAACTATGGAACGAGAATTCTGGTGCTGAGGCTGATTTCCCAAAAATTTCGGACAAGATCTCGAATGTGCCCATATTAACCACACTCATAACAAGAATCCTGATACTGAGACTGACCCTGACGAACCGGCTGACCACGATAATAACTCTGAAGAGGAGATGCTCTGATCGGGGCTGACTGATAAGAATAAGGAAAGTAAGATCCATGACTACCTGAGGCACCATGGGAAGTCTGAAGTGATGAATTAAACAACTTGGAAGAATGGCCTCTACCCTGAGTATCTTTGCCCCAGACGAGGCACCACTGAATCTACCAGAATGGCGACGTCTCTTGTCTGACCCCTGACCTCCCATCCCGAGAACTGTCTCAACTCTCCTGTCCACATTGGCCGCATCCTGAAATGAAATCTTTGTCCCTGTCTCCTTAGCCATATGCAACCTGATAGGCTGAGCAAGGCCCTCAATAAACCGTCTGACCCTCTCTCTCTTTGTGGGCAACAAGAGAATAGCATGTTTAGCCTAATCCACAAAAAGAGTCTCATCACGGTCATGCTTCCCTGCTGAAGTCGCTCAAACTGACGACGCTTCTCTTCTCAAGTAGTAACAGGCAAAAACTTCTCCATAAAGAGATGAGAAAACTGATCACAAGTCAAGGCAGGCGACCCAAGTGGTCTAGTCATCAAATAATCCCTCCACCATTTCTTGGCGGAACCAGTCATCTGAAACGCAGCGAAGTCGACCCCATTGGTCTCCAAAATACCCATATTATGCCATACCTTATGGAAACTATCTAGATATTCCTGAGGATCCTCTGAAGTAGCACCACTGAAGTGAACAGGGAAAAGTTTGATGAACCTGTCCAATCTCCACAAAGCATCTGTGGACATAGTTGCCCCATCAACGGGCGGCACTGGAGCAATTGGCTGAATTACCCCAACTGGATTAGCTGCTGGGGTCCGAGCCTGAGGAGTAGTCTGATTAGGAGTGTGGGTAACAGGAGTCTGAACCCCTCCTCCAGCCTGAGATACGGCTGCTGCAACAGGAAGTGCGCCAGTCTGGGCCACACTCTCCATAATACCCACTAAACGGACCAAAGCGTCCTAAAGCACCGGGGTAGAAATAAACCCCTCTAGAACCTGAGTTGGTCCAGCTGGAACGGTCTAAGCTGGAGCCCTCCCATTAATATCAATTTGGGGCTCCACAACTGGGGCTGCAGTATGAGCAACGGGCTGAGTTCCCCTACCTCAGCCTTTGACATGGCCTCGTCCTTTGCTCCTAATAGGAGTTGTTGCTGCTAAAAGAGCGGATTGTTGGTTAGCGGAAGAAGAAGCACGTGTTCTCTCCATCTGCGAGAGAGTAGAAGAGTTCAATCAGTATTTGAGATACCAAGAATTGCACGACAGAGTAGAAATAAAAATTGAGTTTGTTCCTAACTTCATAGCCTATGTGAGATAAGTACAGACGTCTCCCTGTCGATCCCTCAAACTCTATCAAGCATGTTCGTGAATTGTGAGACCTATGCAACCTAATGCTCTGATACCAACTTGTCACAACCCAAATTCCCCACCCACGAGATCGTGATGGTGCCTAACACAATACTTGCTAGGCAACCCGATGTTAGAATTTGATTAACTATTTTCCTTTAATTAATTACTTAAACACAATAAGACAAATTTAAAGTAAATTAAATCTACAGATTTCCAATGAATAACTTCATAAATGAAATGATAAAAAAACAAATAAATCGAGCCACGAACTAAATATATATATATAACCATAAGTCTACCCAGAGTTTGCTGTCACAATTTACGAACTACTACGAATACTACACATAATAGGCTGAAAGAAATAATGTAATTGTTTCGAACATAAGAAAAACAGTATCTAGAGAACTAAGAGAAGACTCTAGGAATCGGCAGACGCCGGCAGATCTACCTCGTGTCTCCGAATGATGAATCCGGCTACTAAAATCTTCTAATGTTGGCCGGACCTGGATCTGCACAAAAGAGTGCAGATTGTAGTATCAGTGCAACCGACCCCATGTACTCAGTAAGTGCCGAGCCTAACCTCGATGAAGTAGTGACGAGGCCACAGTGGGGCATTAACTACATAACTTGTAACAACATATATAATAAAGCAAGAAAGAAATAATAACAATAATAAACTCGATAACCAGTAACTTGCACCAATAATAAAAGCAAATCAGATAACTCTTTTCAAATATCAACTTATAAAAAACTCTTCAAATTTTTCCAACTTTCGATTTAAATCATAATAAGATCAGAGTATGAAAACCATTTAAATAAAATCGGAATTTTTTCAAATCCTTATTTTCGAAAATAAGTAAAAGATAAATATTCACCCTTATTGCTCCTTGTTGCGGCGCGTAACCCGCTCCCACCTGTCCATCCTTATTGCTCCTCCCTATATATATCACCCTTATTTCTCCTGTTACGGCGTGCAACCCAATCCCACATTTCCACCTTTATTACTCCTTGTTGCGGTGTGCAACCCGCTCCCACCAGACATATCATATCAGTTTATTTATAAAAAAACTTTCACAATTCAGGCCAAGCCTTTCACAATATTTTTATATCAACAATTGCAAATAGAAGCTGTATAACTCAGAACTTCATCAATTATCATTTCAAAACAAAGCCAACCGCAATTTATACATATATCGTAACACTGATATCCAGCTCAATCCTTATGTAATTTAACAAAATCAAAGAACAGCCGATACTTCTGAAATACTTGAAGCAATACTTAACAATAAATTTACGAATCCAAATAGCCACATAAACTTCAATGATCATGAAACAATTAAGCCCGGAAACAAATAACTGGAAACCGGGGAAGGGATCATGTTTAACAGACAATTTTGTGGTGCATAGATATTTTTCATCTCACCTATACACCACACACATGTAAATTCACATAGCATTTAAGTTGAGGATTCCTATTCCCTCAAGTCAAGGTTAAACCAAGCACTTACCTAATATTCGCAGGCCACTCACTCCTCAATCATAGCTTTTCCTTTGTAATTCACCTCCTATACACTTGAATCTAATCATAATCAGTTTAATATTATTAATTAATGCTAAAGGAACTAACTTACTGAAAATTATAATTTTTCCTAAGTTTTCTTTAAAAAAGTTAAAACCCGACCCCGGGCCCGCTTAGTCCAACTCGGGGTTCGGACCAGATTATGTTTACCCATTTACCCCCAAACCCGAATATGCAAATGGGTTTTAAAATCCGACCTCAATTCAAGGTCAAAATCTCATTTTAACAAAATTCCCTATTTCTACCCAAATCCTCAATTTTTACCATGAAAATTCTTGATTTTTGATTTAAAATGATGAAAAACATTGGGTAATTGAAAGAGTAAAGTTTAGAATTGATTACTAAAACTTTGGAGATGAACTTTGGTGAATAAAATCATCCTTAGGGCTTGGTAGTTCGAAAAATAGGAAGAAAAAGAGTTTTGTCCGTGTATAACAATGTTTAAATATGACTGGGCAAGCCTTCATCGCGTTCGCGTTCGCGTGGGCCTGCCTGCGTTCGCATAGAGTCAGGCCTGTTGGCCTTCACGTTCGCGGTCACTAGGCCGCGTTCATGTAGAGGAAAGTCAGTTCCCCTCCCCCAGGCCCGTCACACTATACATTCACGTGGACCAGACTGCGTTCGCGTAAGGTGTAATGACCCGATCGGTCATTTTGAGTTCTAGCGCGTCGTTCAGCAGTTTGAGGCCCTGAGTAGCTTCACTTCAGGTATTATGACTTGCATGCGTGGTCGAAATTAAATTTCACGAAGTTCAGAGTTGTTTAGAAAGAAAATTCTCATTTGGGGAGTTTTAAGATGGAAAAATTGACTAGAGTGTGATTATCAAGCAAACTATCTCGGAAATAGGATTTGAAGGTTCCAATAGATTTGTATGATTATTTTGGACTTGGGCGTATGTCCGGATCGGGTTTTGGATGACTCGGGAGCGTTTCAATGCCTATTAAGGAAGTTGACATTTTGGAAGAATTTCATAAATCTGGGTTGAGGTGTATTTCAATGTTATCGATGTTCGTTTGGAATTTTGTGTCTGGAAATAGCTCTGTATGGTGATTTTTGTATTGGGAGCGTGTTCGGAAGTGGAATTGGAGGTTCGTATGTCATTTTGGGGTCATTTGGCGAAAGTTATAAAATAGAAGAATTTTTGAAAGTTTGACCGAGAGTTTGAATTTTTGATATCGGGGTCGAGTTCCAATTCCGGAAGTTGGAGTAGGTCCGTAATGTCAAATTTGACTTGTGTGCAAAATTTGAGGTCAATTGGGCGTGATTTGGTAGGTTTCGACATCGAATGTAGAAGTTTTAAGTTCTAAAGTTCATTAAGCTTGAATTGGGTTGCGATTCATGATTTCGACGTTGTTTGATGTGATTTGAGGCCTCGATCGAGTTCGTATAAATGTTTTGGGACAAATTGGTATAATTGGTAAAGGTCTCGAGGGCCTCGGGTGGATTTCGAAAGGTTAACGGAATGGATTTCGAACAAAGAAAGCTGCTGAAATTCTGTTGCAAAAGCTATTCGCCAGAAAATTTTGTGTGGAGTCATCTTTGGAAGCTTATATCTCTAAATCTATAAGAAATATGAAAATTTTCAAAACATAAAAAAATTTTCCCTTGCATTCTAGTTTCCATAATGATAAAACATTCATCATTTGAATATTTGTAAAGAAAGTTATGATCGATTTAATGAAGGATGGTAAAGCTGTTTTTGCAATTTCCCTAGAAATTTCTGATGCGAGGAGCCTATTTTGAAAGCTTATATATCGAAATGTATAAGGAATCGGAAAGTTTGCAAAACATAAAAGTTGTAACTCTTTGATTCTAGTTTCCAGAAAGTTAAATTATTCATTATTTAGATATTTTTACAGAAAGTTATGATCGATTGAATAGGGGCTGGTAAAGCTGTTTCTAGTGGACTGTTAGTTACGACTTTTAGTAACATAAATGGACTTTTAGAGACGGATGGGGCAGAAACTTGAGGACCAAAAATGCTCATTTCCTTCATTTTCGTTTTGGATTTCCGGAGCATAGCTCTTGGACGATATTCACGGAAAACATTGGGGTAAGTGTTCCTTATCCTATATTGATTATATTTCATGATTCCATACTCATTAACATCATGAATCCCTGAATTTATTGAAGAAAAATCTGATTTTTAGCAAATCTTCCAAAAACAAAAATTAAAGATTTGAAAGCCAATCTGATGTCGGAATTCGATAATTTTTGCATGGTTGAACTCGTATCGAAATGGGTTGTCGGATTTTGTGAGTTTCGGCGAATTCTGAGACACGGGCCCCACGGGCAATTTTTAAGTTAAATTTTGAATTTTAATCCGGAAAATTAGTAAATTCATATAAAATAATTCCTACGATTTGTATTGAGTATTTCGAATTGTTTATGACTAGAATTGAGGCTTTCGGACACGAATTCGCAAAGCAAAGGTTTATTGGGATCTTGAATTTGGTTGTGGAGCGAGGTAAGTCTCCTTTCTAACCTTATAAGAAGAATTGTCCCCATAGGTGAAATAATTAAATATGTGCTGCTATCTGTGGGGGATACGTACGCATGAGGTGACGGGAGTTCGTGCGTAGCTACTATTATGCTTATATCCGGGTAGTCTAGGACCCAAAAGCATGTGTTTTTTGCCGTACTTGTAACTTTATTGATGAATTTGGAAATGATTAAACCTTATCGAACTTGGTAAACAAATTAAATTGTGAATTTATTGTGTGAATGTGTGTATCTGTGAGTACCTGAGTCGCATGTATGATTCGCGAACAGGGTAACTCTATTATTTATATATGATTGCGTCACATGATCGATTTATGAGCGGGGTAATAGATTCATCTATGGTTCGAGCCGTTCGACCCTTCGGCAGTGCACGGTTTACATTTATCGTTGGGTCGAGCCGTTCGACCCTCGGCATTTTTTGCGCATGATATTTGTTGAGTACTTTCTGAGATTTTTTTTTTACTGTTTACTGGCCTTGAATTATAAGTTGTCAACTGAAATTGCGGAGATTTAAAGTTTGTAAATGTGGAAGAAGTTGTTATTTCCGATCACTATTTGTTAATTATCTATGATATCCATGCTTAGTGTCACCCTTGATTTTATTAAAATTTACCTCTAGCAAGTGTCAAATTCGACCTCTCGTCACTACCTCTTCGAGGTTAGGCGGGATACTTACTGGCTACACGTTGTTTTCGTACTCATACTACACTTGTTGTGCATTTTTTTTGCACAGGCACATGTATATGTAGTGGCCCTGCTTGACGCAGTGGTATGACTAATATGGGGACTTAGGTGAGCTTCTCCTCTCGAGACGACCCGCAGCCAGTAGAGTCTCCTTCAAAGTATTGTGTTGTACTTTCTTACTATCCCATTTGTATTATGGACAGTTTTTATATTTTATTTTACTTCCTAGTAAATGATCATGCACTTGTGACACCGAGTTCTGGGATGACTTTGGGATTTAATTATTATTTGAATTTAGTAAGACACTGTTATTTGCTCAGTAAATTTCATTAATTATTATTTAATATAGTGAAAATAAATGGTTTCAAAACATTAAAAATAGAGATTCAATCAACTTTTAGTGTTGGCTTGCCTGACAGAGGTGTCCGGCGCCATCACGACCTTATTAGATTTCGGGTCGTGACAACGTGGTATCAGAGCACTAGGTTCCCTTAAGTCTCATGAGTCATGGGCAAGTCTAGTAGAGTCTTGTGGATTGGTACGGAGACGTCTATACTTATCTTCGAGAGGCTACAGGGATGTTAGGAGTACTTCACTTCTTGATTCCTTATCGTGCGGTTTGATTCCTTTGAGGCTTATGCCTAAGTTTCTTCTTACTCAATCGTACACGTCGCGAAGCACTTTCTATAATCGAGAATTTAAGGAATTGTAATGGTACAACAATTATGGTGCGTGAGGTTTTTCCATGCACAGTTGGTTGAGGCTATTTTCGTTGCTCTACGGAAGGATATTATGTTATTTCAGCTCGGTAGCTGCACTTCTGAGAGTTTTGAGGTTATGCGCAGATTTGTGATGATGCTTATGATTGGTTATCGCACGGTATTGATGTGATGGTAGGATGCTTGCTCATACGTAGGGCCAATGAATGACTTGATAGGAGTTCTAATCAGAGTATGATTTCGAGAATTCAGTATTTTATTTCCAGCGGAGGAAAGGAAATTGGACTAGAATTGTTCGAGTTTGGGTTGATAGAGTAATAAGACTTGGTATTTTCAATTGAGGTGAAATCTTCATCTGTGATGTGGTAATCGTCGTCTTTGATCAAATAGAATGTGTTAAGTTCTCCGGTGTTATGATCTTCTTCATATTTGCCTTCGTGGAACGGTATTGTGAAATGGTGTCCGGGAAGCGGCTGTTAGAGATCGTGGTGTCCGGTGGTTCATGATCGGATCGGTGTTTCTAGCGTCGGCGACTCGAGAAAGATGATTTTCGGAGAGTTTTGAAGTTGTGGTGGTCTGCTGGTTTGAGTCCTACATAGAATGATATTTATTTGAGGCAATAATTGGGCAGCATACAATGAGGAAAGACACGTGGTGAGTGTCAGGAAATTGTTAAATTTCTAGAAGGCCAGGTGTAAGAAGCGGAAGTCAAGCAGTTGCTTACAGGAGTGAGTTTGACCAAAGTGAGAGAGTGAAAGCGTAGCATATGAGTTCTGTGGTAAGATAGTTGCACATCTTGAGGAGAAGTTTGGAGCGATTTGAGAATCTTAGTGGACGATGATTGGGTCCACGGGCTTAAATTGATATATTGGCTATTTCGGTGGAAGATTGGATACAACAGAGAGGAGTTGTTCGATATGAATAAGGATGCAGCATAACTGTGAATTAAAAAATATTGTCGCGCATTTAGTAGATGTCCATGAGAAGCGAACGGACTGGTAAAGTTGGTAAGTGAGAACGGATGTAGGATGGGGTATTGATATCGTAGAGATTGTGCAGTACAGCGTCATTGGAAGGTGTCAGTTGGTAATTTTCGTAGTGGTTTATTACAGCTAAGGGAAGAAGACATGAGTAATAATTGAGCATAGGATTTGATAAATGTGTGCAAAGGTTGGCCTTATGGAATCAGGTTTAGGATTTGGAAAGATTCAGGATTTATGCTTAGTACAGAGGTAATTTGCAAGTGAAATGATTCAGTCGGATGCTTTATTAAGATGAGTGTTCATGTGCCAGCGGAGCCTTGGAGTTGATTATATTCAAGACCAAGCCAGAGTGGGTGATTCTCAACAACGGTCCTAGTGAATTCAAATGTTAAAATGCGGTGCCTAGGAATTTCAAGCCCGTGAATTTGCAGTGGATTATGAAAAGAGGCTTAGAACGTTCTATGATATCTTCGGCTTGCAATGTAGCATTTGGAGGAATGAGAAAAAAGGACTTCTGATTCGTAGAGGAATTATCGGAATGGGTGCATCAGTTGAGGAGGCGAGCATGCGCACAAGGAGAGTATGAGATGGTTGGGATTTGAGACAGCATGGTCTCATGGTACAAGGCCACTCGGGATGAGTGCGGATTGAGTTCGTTATGTGTTGAATGGAGTTACTGTTATTTCTGAGGCAATTAAGGATAATTAGGAGAAGTTAGGTTGGTTATCCATGGTTGAACTGGCATGATGGTGGTGGTGATCAATTTCTCCAGCGTGATCAAGTTATGCATGTGATTTGTGACGGTACGTGCGAGGTTTGACGGCCGCCGTAATCGATTTTATTTGGAAGTATTCAAGTATTATGGAATGTTATGCGTAGGCGGATCCCGGAAGAGTTATGGCGGTTTACACAACTACTTGAGTATGTGTATATTCTATAAATATGAGGATTTGTTCGCGGGTTGTTATGGTTCTCTTAGAATGAGTTAAGTAAAAAGTTTCTATGTGATGAAGTGTTCACCCTATTAGTTGTTCAGGAGTTGTAATGAAAGTCTTGTGCTATCACACATTGGCATGTTGGGCGCAGTGAGCGGTATGAAATTTGAAAGGGAGGATCAGAGTTGCGGTTCGGTGTTGGCAAGGATGTCACGAGCTCGGATGAGCAGGAAGGGGATTTGAACGCATAGAGTAAGATGGTATTGTCTTCAGCGTCACCTGAGATTGGTGATTTGTGAAGGAGGCCTTGCATCCTGGTTATGGATTCTTGATTTGCTTTACAGCGTTAGTGTGACCGGTGGCATGGATGTGCAGACTTGCTACCTTGTGCGGGAGGTCGTGGAAGCATATCTCACGGGAAGACTGTACAAGTGAGGCATTGTAGTCACTCGATTGATTGAAGATTTAAACCGAGTAGGAAGAATGTGTAATATTGCTTATTTAAGAATTTATGTCTGGAGGGTGCTCGGTTCATTTGGTTGCAGAATATGGAAGTTTCTCTGGTTATGATGGTTTCTCTTGTGTCTTATGGACCCATGAAAGATTAATAGCCTAGTACGGTGCGATCAGAATCGGCTTGAGGTCTGTGCATGGATTTAAATATGAGTAGGGGGCTCTATGTGAGCCAGATGTGTCCATTTCAGTATCGCACTCCTCAGGGAGGAGTACTAGAATGTTGGATGTTATTTCGGCAGCTATTTCATGTAATACTATATTGTGCCATGTTAGTTGTAAACGGCTTGATAATTCTATTATGCTTTGAGATTTCGCGTAGTGATGGTATATGTGAGCAGGATGGCTCCTGAGATTCAGATCATATGTTGCACCTCAGTTGTGCTTGAGTTTTGTAGCTTATGCCGCTATATGTTCCCCCCAGGGTTGGTATTATGCCCTTAACGTTGCTTGTGACTGATATTCGATATTTTGTACTTATGAGCATTTTAGCTCGGTGAGTACTTTCTAATAGATTGTTATGTGTAGATCGGGTGGCACGCCGCCACGGGTATCATGGTTGGATCGGGTTGCGCGCCGCAACGGTGTGATGTTGACTATGGTTTTATAAATCCTGTTTTTGTGAATCATGTTTCCCATTTTCTGAGGAAAGTTCATATCAGTGTGTGAGTTGAGTGGTCCCTTCCAGAGTTCAATGTCCTTATGTATCACGTTCGAGTTGGAGCTTATTAGCGCATCGTGGCATCATATGAGATTTTGGCAGAGTCTGGGGTGACTTATTGCTTGGGTAGCTTATACTGGGTGAGAAGAGATTAATGGATCTAGGATCACTACAAGTAGATCATATGAAGTGTATCAAAGAGCAAATGCCATTAATTGATTCAGCATGAGGTGATGGCTCTTCTCAGGAGTATAGACTTAATGATTTGTTGTCTCGGCAGTTGGTTATGGATTTTTTTATGCACATCTTCCGACATCGTGGTTTTGTAAGAGTTGGAACAAGACTTATATATGTCATGAGGGGCATTGTGAGCATCAGATTCAGGGAATGTCGGTTATTATGATCAGAGAATGTTACTTGGGTCATGTGAATGATGTGGTGCATGGTGTGGATTCAGCAAAGGTATGTAGTCATGTTCTATTACATCATGCGGTGATTGATATTGTGATCTTATATTGGAAATAGTCCTGGTAGAGAATTCTGAGTGTTGGAATTTGGCTCTAAGACTTATTTGGCTCAGTAAAAAAGGGAAATCTTCAGATTTGTTCGAGCTAATATGCTCAACTGGGTTGTGGTAGCACGGGTAGGTGCACGAGGTGTTAAACAGTGATTTGAGACAACTCCAGCGTAGTTCTTGGCACGTTCGAGGACGAACGTATGTTTAAGTGGGAGAGAATGTAATGACTCGACCGTTCATTTTGAGTTCTAGCACTTCGTTCAGCAGTTTGAGGCCCTGAGTAGCTTCACTTCAGGTATTATGACTTGCATGCGTGGTCAAAATTAAATTTCGGGAAGTTCAGAGTTGATTTAGAAAGAAAATTCTCATTTCGGGACCTTTAAGTTGGAAGAATTGACTTAAGTGTGATTATTAAGAAAACGATCTCGGAATCAGGATTTGAATGTTCCAACATAATTGTATGATAATTTTGGACTTGGGAGTATGTCCGGATTGGGTTTTGGATGACTCGAGAGCGTTTCGACGCCTATTAAGGAAGTTGACATTTTGGAAGAATTTCATAAATCTTGGTTGAGGTGTATTTCAATGTAATCGATGTCCGTTTGGGATTCCGAGTTTGGAAATTGCTCTGTATGGTGATTTTGGTATTGGGAGCGTGTTCGGAAGTGGAATTGGAGGTCTGTAGGTCATTTCGGGGTCATTTGGCGAAAGTTATAAAATAGAAGATTTTTTGAAAGTTTGACCGAGAGTTTGACTTTTTGATATCGGGGTCGGATTCCAATTTTGGAAGTTGGAGTAGGTCCGTAATGTCGAATGTGACTTGTGTGCAAAATTTAAGGTCAATCGGACGTGATTTGGTAGGTTTCGGCATCGAATGTAGAAGTTTCAAGTTCTAAGGTTCAGTAAGCTTGAATTGGGGTGTGATTCACGATTTCGACGTTGTTTGATGTGATTTGAGGCCTCAAGCGAGTTCGTATCATGTTTTGGGACAAGTTGGTATAATTGTTTAAGGTCCCAAGGGCCTCGGTTGGATTTCAGAAGGTTAACGGAATGGAATTCGAACAAAGAAAGCTGCTGAAATTTTCTGTTGCAGAAGTTGTCCGCCAGAAAATTTGTGATGCATGGAGTCGACTTTGGAAGCTTATATATCGAAATCTAAAAGGTATCTAAACATTTTAAAACATAAAAGTTGTAGCCCTTGCATTCTAGTTTTCAGAAAGATAAACCATTCATCATTTAAATATTTTTACAGAAATTTATAATCGACTGAATGAAGGATGGTAAAGCCGTTTTTGCAATTTCCCCAGAAACTTCTTATGCGAGGAACCTTCTTTGGAAGCTTATATATCTAAATCTATAAGGAATCTGAATTTGCAAAACATGAAAGTTGTAACCCTTTGATTCTAGTTTACAGAAACTTAAACTATTTATTATTTAGACATTTGTACAGAAAGTTATGATCGATTGAATAGGGGCTAGTAAAGTTGTTTCTAGTGGACTTTTAGTGATGACTTTTAGTGACGAAAATGGACTTTTAGTGACGGATGGGGCAGAAACTTAAGGACCAAAAATTCTCATTTCCTTCATTTTCGTTTTGGATCTTTGGAGCACGGTTCTTGGGCGATTTTTGGGTAATTTTTACAGGAAAACATTGGGGTAAGTGTTCCTTATCCTATATTGATTATATTTCATGATTCCATACTCATTTACATCATGAATCCCTGAATTTATTGAAGAAAAATCTGATTTTTAGCAAATCTTCCAAAAACAAAAATTTAAAATTTGAAAGCCAATCTGATGTCGGAATTCGATAATTTTTGCATGGTTCAACTCGTATCGAAATGGGTTGTCGGATTATGTGAGTTTCGTCGGATTCCGAGACGCGGGCTCCACAGGCAATTTTTGAGTTAAATTTCGGATTTCAATCTGGAAAATTAGTAAATTCATATGAAATTAATTCCTACAATTTTTATTAAGAATTTCGAATTGTTTATGACTAGAATTGAGGCTTGCGGACACGAATTCACAAAGCAAAGGTTTATTGGGATCTTGAATTTGGTTGTGGAGCGAGGTAAGTCTCCTTTCTAACCTTATAAGAAGAATTGTCCCCATAGGTGAAATAATTAAATATGTGCTGCTATTTGGGGGGGATACGTACGCACGAGGTGACGGGAGTTCGTGCGTAGCTACTATTATGCTTATATCCGGGTAGTCTAGGACCCAAAAGCATGTGTTTTTTGCCGTACTTGTAACTTTATTGATGAATTTGGAAACGATTAAACCTTATCGAACTTGGTAAATGAATTTCTGGAAAAGATTTAAAAACTATCTTCACGTCCATTAAAAGAGAATTTTATCACCTCCTTGGGTGATTGTTTTCCTGATAAATTGTGAATTTATTGTGTGAATGTGTGTATCTGTGAGTACCTGAGTCGCATTGTAACGACCCGGTCCGTCGTTACGTAGAACCTGCATTATAATTATTGTTATTGACTTGTCATAGGTTGGTTATTCTGCTATTGATGTGTTAGAGTCGATAGGCTTGAAATCGAATGGTTAGAGTGAGTTCAGTCATTTAGCCTTTAAAGATAGCCTTATAATGGGAAAATTCAACTCAGAGTTGACTTATTGGGAACAACCTCGGAATGCGTATTTTATGGCTCAGATAGCTTCGTTAGGTGATTTGGGACTTAGGAGTGTGTTCGGAATATTTTTGTGATGTTCGGTGTAGAATTAGGCTTGAATTGGCGAAAGTTAGTTTTTGGCGATTTTCGGTTGGCAGTGGAAAATAGGCTATCGGGGTCGGAATGGAATTCCAACAGTTAGAACAGGTTCGTAATGTCATTCTGGATATATCTGCAAAATTTCCGGTCAATCGGAGTTTTTTTGGGTAGTTTCGGGATCGTTGGTGGAATTTAGAAAATTGAAAGTTCATAAGCTTGAATTCGATGTGTTTTTGGGGTTTTGATGTTGTGTTTGATGTTTCGAAGGCTCGACTATGTTTTAATAATCATATATGATGCGTTGGTATGTTTGGTTGGGGTCCCGAGGGGCTCGGAATGGTTTCAGGTGGTTAACAGTGAGTTTGGAATGGTTTTGATATTGCTGATGTTGCTGTTACTGGTGTTTTCGCACATGCAGATGGGGAGCCGCAGGTGCGGTTTCCGCAGGAGCGGACATGGCACCGCAGGTGCGGAAGTTCGGCTGAGTGAGCAGAATCCGCAGGTGCGAGTTACTTGTCGCCTCTGCGAGGCTGCAGGTGCGGGAGGTCGATCGCAAATGCGGAAGTTGAGTTCCTTGGGGTTTTCCGCAGATGCGCACCTGGGATCCGCAGGTGCA
This sequence comes from Nicotiana knightiana, assembly GCA_005239525.1. Taxonomy (NCBI): domain Eukaryota; kingdom Viridiplantae; phylum Streptophyta; class Magnoliopsida; order Solanales; family Solanaceae; genus Nicotiana; species Nicotiana knightiana. The sequence continues at coordinate 17,564 of ML391922.1, read as the reverse complement.
GTTCCTCAGGTGCGAGTAAGTGGTCGCAGGTGCGGAACCACTGCACAGAAAGTATAAAAGCGTGCCTTCGCGAATTCTACCCTTCTTTCTCAATATTTCATCCAGGTTTGAAGCTTTTTGAAGGGTTTTGAAGAGATGATTCGATAGTTATTCATTAAGGTAAGGTTTTTGGACTCTAAACTCGTTTATATGTGATTAAAGGTCGGATTTATGGTGGAAAATTAGGGAAAAATCAGTGAAATTGGGTTATTAGGGCTTGGGATTAAGAGGCTTTAAAATAGGGATTTGAGGGGTCATTTGGACTCCGAATTCAGTTTTCTTGGTATGTATAGACTCGTGGGAGGATGAGGTTTCTTGTGGTCTAAATTTTATTGAGTTCCGAGACGTGGGCCCAGGGGTCGGGTTTTACCAATTTCGGAATTTTTGAGTATTTTTGATACATTTCGATTGGGATTAGTTCCTTAGCATATTATAATGATATACATCTGATTGTTGGTAGATTTGGAGCACTCCGAGGCCGAATTTAGAGGCAAGGGCACTGCGGAGTAGTATATTAGCTGGTTTTGAGTTAAGCAACGCTTCCAAACTTGCAACTGAGGGTTCGAAACCCCAAACTATTTGATATTTGATGTTAATTAAGGTGACGCACTTGCCAAGTGACGGGCATGCGGGCGTACACCGAATATTTGTAGCCTGGCTCATCCCATGGCACTGTCTAATGGTTACCTCAGGTTGATATTTGTACTGTAAAGGTGGCATTTACCTTGAACGCAATAGAAATCATGCTAAGTATAAATGTTAAGGCTCCACGCCGATATGTTCAGACCGGAACGGTCGATTATTGTTGTCTCCATTTATGATTATTGTTTTCATGTACTCAGTCATGTTGTAGTAAATGCTTCATGCCTTAGTTTCGTAAGTTGCTAGTTTATTCTATATTATCATTGTTTTGGGCTAATTTTCATATGTTAGAGCATTGTGAGTGAGACTGGAAGGTACTGACTGAGTGAGGATTGAAGCCTGGTTTTGAGACAGTTATGAGGTCGGACTGCACACTGCAGCGACCCTGGAATTATGCCTTCGTTGGCTTGATATAGCGCTTGGGCTGATAGGAGCCCCTCCGGAGTCTTTACACCCCTAGTGAGCGCACAAATATTAAGGGATGGATCTTCCCTGGACATGGATCTTGTCCGAGTATTATGTTCCGGAGATGGACCTTCTCCGTGGGGCTTATGTTCCAGAGATGGATCTTCTCCGTGGGGGCTAGATCGGCCTTTTTCCTCAGTACTAGGTAACTGTGTCACTCGTGGTTATGTAATATCTGGGATGGACTTTCCCTGGGCCAAAAGGTCGTATTCTAGTACTGAGTGGACCACCTTATGAGAGTTGGATTACTGAGTACACATCATTCTTGATTCTATATGAACTCATGCTAGTATGTAGGGCTACGGTCACAAATTGATGCATCTTGTTTATTTTCTGATATATTACTGTCATGTCCAAGTTATATACCGTTGTTCTAATTATCGGAGGTTTAGTTCATCACTACCACTCAGCCCGTAGTTTGGTTTCATTACTACTGAGTTGGTGTACTCAAATTAGCCCCTGCACCTTGTGTGCAAATCCAGGTACAGCGGGATTCATCTCTAGTCAGTGAGTAGCAGCAGTTTCATCAGAGTTAACGAGATAGCAGCTGGCGACTGTGATCTCGTCTTCTTTTCCTTCTCTACCTGTCGTATTTATTTTCAGACTATGTTGGTCATTCCTTTTTGGTCGTATTAAGTACTAGCAGCTCCTGACTGTGTGACACTGGATCCGGGGTTTGTAGGATTTGAGTTTTGATTTTCATAAAATTGTTTTCCAAATTCTGATTTATTATTATTATTATCCAGAGACTTGTTAAGAAGGATATTTTATTGGTAATTGCATTTATCTTAGACAAAATGGGTGGCTTGTCTGGTTCCACGATAGGCGCCATCACGACTCCGAAATTGGGTCGTGACAAGATGGTATCAGAGCGCTAGGTTAAATATGTCTCACCAGTCATGAGCAAGTTTAGTAGAGTCTTGTGGATCGGTACGGAGACGTCTGTACTTATCTTCGAGAGGCTGCAGAATCTTTAGGAAAAATCTCACATTCTCGAACTCTTGTCGTGCGAATCCATTAATTCAACCTGAAGCGTAATTCTTTGAACTCTTTTCATGTATTCAACGCGCACGTGAGCGCTTGGTATCAGCCGTGCACCGATGGTTTGTGACTTCCATGAATGGGATGTGATTTTACCATGCTTGGGGCCAGTCTGGAGGACTTGAGGCCAGATTTTTGTCTTTAGCTTGAGTGCCGAGATTTCATTTGTGTGAGCATATGTATTGGGGACTTATATTCCTGTTTGTGTCCTTATTGACGAGACTTGGTGACTAGACGACCATGCGGTGAGTGTGATTTGAGAGTGAGATGTGTTTATATTGCTTGATTATGACAAAAAGGAGTGGCCAGATATGTAGCGAGGACATTGAGTATTTGACTTCTGTCTGGAGTTGGCATATGGCCTCAAGTCTTGAGTGTATGGGTATACCTCTTATGTTGTTTTGTAGCAAGTTCTCTTTTACCAGTAATTGATATATGTTTCAATTTGAGTTTAGATCACTTGTGAGAGTTGGCATGGCTATTGCAATGGTGAATACGAGGTTGGAGATGATTTGGGATGTTTAATGGTTTGAGTTATGTATGAGCTTATGAAGGATTTAGTTGAATCCCACTGTGGTATTGTGGCAGTGATAGCGTATGGGCATTGTGAGTTACTGTTTGTTTTAATCTATGGCTTTGAGCCAAGTGCGGTGAGTCGGGATTGAGAATTGTGGTATTATGGCAAGAAGAAGTATCAATTCGAAGGTAAGTTAGAAGGAACTCGAATAAATAGGACAGCTTGGTAGTAGGTCGGATCGGGATGATAAGGGATATGGTTAGTTCTTTGGGTGTTTATAAGGTAATGAATTGTTACAGGTGTTTATTAGCAATTCTCTTGGAATTTGGTGTCATGCGTAGCTTTGTTGAGTTAGAAGGATTCAGTCCTGACGGTTTGGTGTTGTACAAGTGTGATTCGGGAGTTCTTGATGGTTTCCACCACGGTTGGAGATGTATATTTCTATGGGCGTGAGGGCCAGGTGATGTATAGTGATTTTGCCTCTAGATGGGATTGAATGGAAAGTTCTTGGCTAGTTGGGTACGTAGTTGTTGTGGCTAGGAAGGGAGCATGAGGTTCTCATATTTATCATAGGAGTGCATGGTGTATGCGGTATTTTGTGTATGGTGGAGAGTGGCATATGTGAGGTCACAGTTTAGTTCTGGAAGGAAGGTCAGAACTGGCAGCTTCAAATGATTAGGTAAAGGATACCACTATTGGGTGGTTGGATGAGAGTATACATTCATAAAGGGTAATGTGTTCAAGGCAATGTGTTTGAATAAGGGTGCTTCATTGGTGTTACGATGCTCTTTTGTTGGATCGACTGCTGATATTCAAGGTTTCTTGGTGGCACAGAGGAATTATGGGGGTATCCCTCGTGGAATGATAAAGTAGTAGGGGCGTGTTATATAATTGAGTGGTGGAATTGGGATCAGATATGGTAATTGGTGCGCCTCATGGGTTTGATACTGAGAGTTTTCATGGACTGATTATTTTGTAGTTGTGAACTACGAGGATGCGAGCAAAGCTAGTCAAGTGTTAGTATATGTCATGATTCAGTCATTATGAACGTTCGATGAGTTGTGATTGTTGGTTATATATGTGCATAGGGTGTAGTTCTATCGGGGCTTTATAGCGAAATTTGAGTAGGGCAAGTAAGTAGCTGTTGCAAGATTGAGACGTGTTGGTTATGTTCTTTCTGGTTCAGGTGGCATGGTATCGTCTAATTTCCCCCGTGGTTATGGAAATGGACTTTGAGTAATTGATGTCGAATTTTGCATGGGTATTGATTTTGAACAAGGTGGCTTGGAGTGTGTCATGTGGTCCAGCTGTTGGATGGGATCACGCTCTGCAGCTCAGTTAGGTAGAGGTATGATCCTTGATGTCGGATTTGTGTGATATGGTTTCATGATATGTATCAGGCTTTTAGCGTGATGTGGTAATGGTAGGTGTTAGTGACAGGATAACCCTCTCATGTGAGTCTTCTTTATTTAATGAATTGAGCTCTTGGTATGTGGTTATTGAGTGCACAAGTTGCACAAGTTATGGCTCTGGATGGTATTGATACTGATCGGGCGAATGGTTGCTGGTTTATACGTGTTTCATTCATCGCCGGCAGTATATGGAAGTGTTAGAACGAGGCATGGTTTTATAAGAGGGTATGAACCTGTATTGAGTTGTTTGAACAGCTATTGTGGTTAGGAGTTATCGCTATGAGTGGTTGAGCCACGCGGTATATTATGTGATTTCATCTTGGGTTACGGATATGGGTTGATACAACGTGTTCATACTATTTCAACTTATAGTCGTGGAAATTTGAACTTGTAAATTATTTCAGAAGTGGAAACTTGGTATTAAGGGTTATGGGTCAGGATTTGATAATGAAATTTCAGTTATGTTGTGTTATCGGATGTAGATGGGGTAGGGTGACATGGCATCACCTCTGAATATGTGCATGGAAGGTTACACAACAATTTTTGGTGGTGTTGGAATAGCTCTAGGCACGTTCGAGGACGAACATATGTTTAAGTGGGGGAGAATGTAACGACCCGGTACGTCGTTACGTAGAACCTGCATTATAATTGTTGTTATTGACTTGTCATAGGTTTGTTATTCTGCTATTGATGTGTTAGACTCGATAGGCTTGAAATCGAATGGTTGTAGTGAAAGTTCAGTCGTTTAGCCTTTAAAGATAGCCTTATAATGGGAAACGTCAACTGAGAGTTGACTTATTGGGAAACAACCTCAAAATGTGGATTTTATGGCTCGGATAGCTTCTTTAGGTGATTTGGGACTTAGGAGTGTGTTTGGAATATTTTTGTGATGTCCGGTGTAGAATTAAGCTTGAATTGGCGAAAGTTAGTTTTTGGCGATTTCCGGTTGGCAGTTGAAAATAGGCTATCAGGGTTGGAATGAAATTTCGATAGTTGGAACAGGTTCGTAATGTCATTTTTTATATGTCTGCAAAATTTCAGGTCAATCGGAGTTGTTTTGGATAGTTTCGGCATCGTTGGTGGAATTTAGAAAATTCAAAGTTCATAGGCTTGAATTCGATGTGTTTTTGGGGTTTTGATGTTGTGTTTTATGTTTCGAAGGCTCGACTAAGTTTGAATGATCATATATGATGCGTTGGTATGTTTGGTTGGGGTCCCGAGGGGCTCGGGATGGTTTCAGGTGGTTAACGGGGAGTTTGGAATGGTCTTGATATTGCTGATGTTGCTGTTACTAGTGTTTTCGCACCTGCGGATGGGAGCCGCAGGTGCGGTTCCGCAGGAGAGAACATGGCACCGCAGGTGCGGAAGTTCGGCTGAGTGAGAAGATTCCGCAGGTGCGAGTTAATTGCCGCCCCTGTGAGGCCGCAGGTGCGGGGGGTCGATCGCAAGTGCGGAAGTTGAGGTTGGTCAGGTTTGACCAATTTCGGAATTTTTGAGTATTTTTGATACATTTCGATTGGGATTAGTTCCTTAGCATATTATAATGATATACATCTGATTGTTGGTAGATTTGGAGCACTTCGAGGCCGAATTTAGAGGCAAGGGCACTGCGGAGTAGTATATTAGCTGGTTTTGAAGTAAGCAACGCTTCCAAACTTGGAACTGCGGGTTCGAAACCCCAAACAATTTGATATTTGATGTTAATTAAGGTGACGCACTTGCCAAGTGACGGGCATGCGGGCGTACACCGAATATTTGTAGCCTGGCTCATCCCATGGCACTGTCTAATGGTTACCAGGTTGATATTTGTACTGTAAAGGTGGCATATAACTTGAACGCAATAGAAATCATGCTAAGTATAGATGTTAAGGCTTCACGCCAATATGTTCAGACCGGAACAGTCGATTATTGTTGTCTCCATTTATGATTATTGTTTTCATGTACTCAGTCATGTTGTAGTATATGTTTCATGCCTTAGTTTCGTAAGTTGCTAGTTTATTCTATATTATCATTGTTTTGGGCTGATTTTCATATGTTAGAGCATTGTGAGTGAGACTGGAAGGTACTGACTGAGTGAGGATTGAAGCCTGGTTTTGATACACTTATGAGGTCGGACTACACACTGCAGCGACCTGGAATTATGCTTTCGTTGGCTTGAAATAGCTCTTGGGCTGATTGGAGCCCCTCCGGAGTCTTTACACCCCCAGTGAGCGCACAGATATTGAGGGATGGATCTTCCCTGGACATGGATCCTCTCTGAGTATTATGTCCCGGAGATGGACCTTCTCCGTGGGGCTTATGTTCCGGAGATGGATCTTCTCTGTGGGGGCTGGATCGGCCTTTTTCCTCAGTACTAGGTGACTGTGTCACTCGTGTTTATGTAATATCCGGGATGGACTTTCCCTGGGCCAGAAGGCCGTATTCTAGTACTGAGTGGACCACCTTATGAGAGTTGGATTACTGAGTACACATCATTCTTGATTCTATATGAACTCATGCTAGTATGTAGGGCTACAGTCACAAATTGATGCATCTTGTTTATTTTCTGATATATTACTGTCATGTCCAAGTTATATACCGTTGTTCGAATTATCGGAGGTTTAGTTTGTCACTACCTCTCAGCCCGTAGTTTGGTTTCGTTACTACTGAGTTGGTGTACTCACGCTACCCCCTGCACCTTGTGTGCAGATCCAGGTACAGCAGAATTCAGCTCTGGTCAGGGAACAGCAGCAGTTTCATCAGAGTTGGCGAGGTAGCAGCTGGCGACCATGATCTCGTCTTCTCTTCCTTCTCTACCTGTCGTATTTATTTTCAGACTATGTTGGTCATTCCTTTTTGGTCGTATTAAGTACTAGCAGCTCATGACTGTGTGACACTGGATCCGGGGTTTGTAGGACTTGCGTTTTGATTTTCATAAAATTGTTTTCCAAATTCTGATTTCTTATTATTGTTATCCACAGACTTGTTAAGAAGGATATTTTATTGGTAATTGCATTTAGCTTAGATAAAATTGGTGGCTTGCCTGGTTCCACGAGAGGCGCCATCACGACTCCGGAATTCAGTCGTGACACGCATGTATGATTCGCGAGCAGGGTAACTCTATTATTTATATATGACCGTGTCACATGATCGATTCGCGAGCGGGGTAATAGATGTATCTATGGTTCGATCCCTTTGACCCTTCGGCAGTGCACAATTTACATTTATCGTTGGTTTGAGCCGTTCGACCCTCGGCATTTCTTGCGCATGATATTTGCTGAGTACTTTCTGAGATTTTTTTTTTTACTGTTTACTGGCCTTGAATTATAAGTTGTCAACTGAAATGGCGAAGATTTAAAGTTTGTAAATGTTGAAGAAGTTGTTATTTCCTATCACTATTTGTTAATTATCTATGATATCCATGCTTAGTGTTACCCTTGATTTTATTAAAATTAACCTCTAGCAAGTTTCAAATTCGACCTTTCGTCACTACCTCTTCGAGGTTAGACGGGATACTTACTGGGTACACGTTATTTTCGTACTCATACTACACTTGTTGTGCATTTTTGTTGCACAGGCACATGTATATCTAGTGGCCTTGCTTGACGTAGTCGGATGACTAATATGGGGACTTAGGTGAGCTTCTCCTCTCGAGACGACCCGCAGCCAGCAGTGTCTCCTTCAGAGTATTGTGTTGTACTTTCTTTACTGTCCCATTTGTATTCCGGACGGTTGTTGTATTTTATTTTACTTCCTAGTAAATGCTCATGCACTTGTGACACCAGGGTCTGGGATGACTTTGGGATTTAATTATTATTTGAATTTAGTAAGACACTGTTATTTGCTCAGTAACGTTTATTAATTATTATTTAATATAGTGAAAATAAATGGTTTCAAAATATTAAAAATAGAGATTCAATCAACTTTCAGTTTTGGCTTGCCTGACAGAGGTGTCTGGCACCATCACGACTTTATTGGATCTCGGGTCGTGACATAAGGTCTCCCTCCACCCTATCCCATCGCGTTTGCGTCCCTGGTCACGTGTATGCGTAGAACAAAAAGGGCCTATCCAATATTACTCTGCGTTCGCGACTGGGTATATGCGAACGTGAAGAAGAAAAGACTGGGCACCAGAAAACAGCAAAAACCAGCAATCTTTTAAGTGCAAAACACCCCATGCCCTATCCGAAACTTACCCGAGCCCTCGAGGCTCCAAACCAAACATGCACGCAAGTCTAAAAATATCATACGGACTTGCTCGTGCGATCAAATCATAAAAATAACATGTAAAACTATGAATTAAACCTCAAAACTCATCATTTTTCTCAAGAACACTTAAAGTTCACTTTTTTCCAACCGAACGTCCGAATCACGTCAAACAAACTCAGATTCTTACCTAATTTCACAAATAGTATGTAAACATCATAACGAACCTGTATCGAGCTTTAAAACTAAAATGCGGTCCCGATACCAACGGTTTCAAACATTAATTTATTTCTTTATTTCATTAAAAATCTAGCAAAATAATTTCTATCAAAAATTTATTTCTAAGGCTTGGGACCTCGGAATTCAGTTTCGGGCATACGCGCAAGTCCCATATTTTACTGCGGACTTTCCGGGATATTCGGAACACAGATCCGAGTCCGTTTACTAAAAATGTTGAACAAAGTCAACTAAAACCAAGTTTTAAATTCCAAAAAGTTACTGTTTCTCATATTTTCACGTAAAACCTTTCCGATTTCACGCCTGAACTGCGCACGCAAATCAAGGTAGTTAGCTTTAATCTTTTTATGGCTAATAAGCCTAGAAAGAAGTCTTATTTTATAAGATGACCTTTTGGGTCATCACAGTAATAATCCAACTCCTTGATTTTTGGCACTTTGTATTTTGTTTTATAGACAATATTAAAGAATACTAAACATATAACATTGTGATCTGACTTGTTTGAGCACAAAAAATCATATTAGTTTAGAAATACTCTTACTAACACTTTATTTTTCATCTCAAGTTCAAATAAGTCTTATCCTTCTATATTTGTGGACATAAATGTTTTCTCTTTTTGTTCTTTGCCTATAATTATTGCATTATTTATTACTTAATGTTGTTATAATGTAAAGTTATCTTTTATTAGCTTATAAATTGACTTAATGTCTTGCTTATAACCCTATTAATAATCATCAATAAATATAATTTTTTATGCTTAAAATTTAATGTAATCTTACATTACTATTCTCCTACTCGGAACTCTTTCATCATTCATGTGATGACCCAAAAGGTCATCCCGTATATTTCTAGCTAATTCTATATTTTGAGGTCGTGAAAACCTCCTTCTATCTCACCTTGATATACGTGCGCAGCCCGAGCGTGTAGCCGGGAAGCCTCTATGTGAAAATTTATAAAAATGGTAATTTTGTATTGGAAATTTGAATAAAGTTGACTTCAGTCAACATTTTTGGTAAACAGACCCGGACCCATGATTTGACGGTCCCGGAGGGTCCGTAGAAAAATATGAGACTTGGGCGTATGCCCGAAATCGAATTTCGAGGTCCCAAGTCCGAGAAATGAATTTTTAAAGAAAATTGTTTTCTAGAAAATATAAAGGTTTTTCAAAATGAAATTTGAGGTGAAAACTGTGATATCGGGCCCGTATCATGGTTCCGGAGCCCGGTACAGGTTCGATATGATTTATATGTGTTATCTCTGAAATTTGGTAAGAAATGGACTTAGTTTGACGTTATTCGGACCTTAAATGCAAAATTTGATGTTTAAATAAGTTTTGAGGAATTTCATTGATTATTTTGGCTTGAGTCATCGTTTTAGTTTTATTTTATGTGATTTGGAACCTCGAACGAGTCCGTATTATGTTATAAGACTTGTTTGTGCATTTGGACAGGGTTCTGGGGGCCTCGGGTGTGTTCCGGGTGGACCACGGGTCATTTTTCCGAATTTTAGAACTGTTGTTATCTGCCTTATGATGTCCTTTTGTGCGATCGCGAACATCCCTTCGCGTTTGCGTAGCATTAATGCGGACCACCCCAAAATCCTTCAATGTGTTCGCGTGACTCCATCAGCGATAGTGGAAGCCAGCCTACCCCTTGTAGGCGATCGCATGAGATTCTCCGCGATCGTGAAGCACATCTTACTACAACTTCATTTTCCTTCTACCTGATCGCGCCTTGATTCCCGCGATCGCGATTCACAAAACAGCTGGGCAGAATATAAGTTTGCAAAATCGGGGGTTTCATCATTTTAAACATATTTTGACTTCTAGAACTCGGTTTTGGGCGATTTNAACATACTTTATCTGAATGTATATATATAAATATATATATATATATATTTATATATATACATTCAGATAAAGTATGTTTAAAAGAAGAAATTTCTCTCTTCCAAAATGATTATATCTTTAAAGTTTTCAAAATGAACTCATGATTTAAAGGTTTTCACTCGAAGGTTTGACCAGTTTTATTGAGTTATTGGCTAAGGCCTGACGTGAATAAATTGATGCAGTGTTGAGTTGCTAGTGGTTTTATTGGGTTGAATTTCCCGCCATTTGGTTTGCATTCTTTCCATTCTCTTTGCGTATTTCTATTATGTTGTCCGTTGATTGTGATTATTGAATTTCCTTCCGTATTATTCGATCGTTAATTACTTTGAGAAATCGTTAGATAAATATTTTGTTTCAGTCATTCGAGGGGATTGTGGGTTTTGAAAGAAAACTTCAAAAATGAAAATTCATGATTTGAATGACCCAAATGTTATCGGAATTGGATAAATTTAGGATGGGTGAACTCATATCGTAATGGGTAACCGAAATTTGTAAAATTTGTCGGGTTCTGAGGTACGGGCCAGGGGGTCGACTTTTGGGTCGATTTTTATAAATTTGCAAAGATTGAAACTTTATTATTCGAAATTGTTCCTTATACATTTTATATGTATTTTGAAGTTGTTTTAGTTGATTTTGAGCCGTCCGGAGGCCTTCCCGCCTGAAAAGTCTATTTTTGAGTACCGGGTTGTCGTCTTTGAGGTAAGTATCTTGCCTAAACTTGTGTGGGGGAACTACCCCTTAGGATGGAGTCTTCTATGTTGATTGTAGTCCGTGTACTTGAGGTGACGAGTGTGTACTCGAACTTATTTGCAAATAGATTGCGTTTAGGGATTTTTGGGTCCTTATGTTCCTGATTTCTAATCGCATCTCCTCANTGGTGTCTTGATTAGTCCTCGTCACTACTTCACCGAGGTTAGTCTTGATACTTACTGGGCACCGATGTCGTGTGTTCATACTACACTTCTGCACATTTTTGTGTACAGCTTCAGGTTATGGTTGTTGGTAGTTGTGCAGGTCGTTGCTGAGGAGACTCAAGGTAACCTGTTGTTGAGTTCGCAGGCTTCGGAGTCACCTTCCTATTTTATTTCTATTAAACTGTACTTACTTATTCCTAGACAGTTGTATTTAGATGTGGTAGAAAGATTTCGTAGAGCTAATGAGTTGTATTTACCGAGTTTTGGGAAATTGTAAACTCCGTCAAGATGTCTATATCGAGACTGTTATAATTCCTGTAATATTATTGTCGTTTAGTGG